>VWYI01051416.1:0-18640 GCA_013399455.1 Anthoscopus minutus
TAACTGTCTCTAAAACCGGGACACAGTTGTCAAGAGTTTCTCTGTTCCTCAGTTTCTCTGGGGTTTGCTTAACTTCTTGAATGAGAAATATATTCTCCTAGACACTCAGTGCATTAATGTGAGCTGCAATCATCATGAGCACAGTGGTTATGATAGTTTTGTCTTAGTAAGAGTGATCTCATCATGGACATCATTTAAATGGGATAAATAATTCCCAACACATGCAGACTATAAAGACATTGGGAGCTTATTATATGCTGATGTCATGGGAAGAGCCTAGTCTCTTCAGCAGAGACTCATCAGTCCAAAGGTCTCTAAAAGATGTCTGACCTTGAAGTAAGAAGAAAAATCAGGATGGGAAAAGCTGATGTAAATTCTTAAAGTCTCTGTGGACTTTGACCATTATTATGAATAGAATCTTTCAGTTGGTTACGATTGCAAAATAAAAGAGAATGTAGGTCAAATTAATAAAAAAGACTGCTTTTTAAAAGTTTTGTTTGTGAAAACAATCCATAATTTATAAACTAAGTCTTTTAAACAAACCAGCAGCACGAGTTTTATTTCCAGAATTCTGGCATATTTGCTGAAGCTCAAAGTCACTTTTTAAAATTTTTTTTTAAATTTTGACTTTGTTATCATAATTTATATAGCATGAAGTGAGTGAGAAGGGTTACTGGTAGGATTTGGTTGCATAATTTTGCACCTGGTGTGCATTAATATAAATGGTAAAGTGAAATTTTGTGGATGATCACTTTTGATTGTAAACATCCTCTAATGCTTTTTAATGTTGTCATTGGACCATTTTTGAACGGACTAGATCTAAACCCAAAGATTTTGTGATATTTTATGTGGATTTATAATATGGCACTCAAAGCAAGGAAGTATTTTATAATAGCACAGAATTGGAAACATGATTTCAAATATGAAAATTCAGCTTTCTGGAACACATCTTCACTTGGAATAGTATATTAGTATATGTGCATCTAAAAATTTTTTTTTTGTTAACTAAATAACCACATTTAGAATCTAACATTCCTTTTTCTAGGAAGACCTTTGTGAAGATTGATTTGTTAATGACTTTTCTATTAGGTTATGGATAGCTCTGCAGCCATAACTATGAACACTCCACATAATGTCTTTTTATTTCACTAACAAAAAACTGGCCCAAGAGCTCACTTTTCTTGTTTGATGCTTCTATAATGCTTCCCATTCCACCCCAAGTACACTAAGAAAAGTTTGTGCAGAAATTATTTCAGTCTCTATTGAACTGCAGCTACCACAAACTCTGTATTTAGCAGCTTAAAAGCTGGCCATGCTGGCCAACACTCTAGTACAGGAAATGACAGTAAATTCCATGTTAATGTCAAGCTTGATATGTTAACTGGGAAGTCTAGCTCTTCCCTTTTAGAGATGTGGAACAGAAATATCCCAGTACAAAAACCTTAAGCCTCACTAGACTTCTATTTATACCTCTATAAATAGAAGTCAAATTCATTGTCCCATCCCAACTGTTGGCAAATGAGAGAACTGAGCTTAGGAGAACCAGGCTAGAGCAACAGCTCTGTTTTAGGGAACATTAAGTGACTGGGAATCTGTGAAAAGAATAAAATGTACCTTTGGTACATGTATATTTCTAGACCATACTACAGTGGGTTTAATGCCAGTACAGTATGACACCTTTTTAAAGAGACTGGATTTTTGCTGTTTCCGTATGTGGGAAAAGAACAGTTTTAATTCACTGTGGCCTTAACACACCTGACTTTGTGGTGGTGTCATCCTGGAACAAAGTAGAGGGAGAGAGGAATGTAAATCTAATAGGAAATAGATTTGATCTTGGTGGGTAGATAACTCACTATGGGCGCTCTTTGTAGTAGTTAGCTACATGTCATACTCAGTGCAATGTACTGTCTCAGTCTCTTGAGCTGAGGTCACTTGAGGACAGATTGGGAGTTTTTACTTTAAGCGGTAGTGCAATCAGACTCACTGCATTTACTGAATCAGCTATTATCCAGCGCATCTACACCTAAAACTGTTTTGCATGGTTAAGATAAATTACTTGTTTTTGCTTTGGATGCTTTGCATTCTTGCTCACAGTTAGGTTTGTGTTATGTGAGAAGGGAGGGTTATGGATTCATACTCATTCTCATGTAGTTACCAACATACTTTACCCAAAAGCAAAACTGTCCAAAACCTCAGATCAAAAGATGAAGACATTTTTTAAACCTCGAACAAAAGCAATAAATGGAAATAAGGATTAACTGTCAATTTTCACCCCTCCCCCAATAAATCACCAAAATCTTGGCTTTTATCTTAGATGGATAAAACAATAGGCACTAGACCACATCAACATTATGCAAATACTTCATGTGCTATCAATTATTTTGGAAGGAGTCATCATGTGAATTGTGAAATGCTTTGACCTTTTTAAAATGAAGAGGAGAATGTTAGTTAGGCTGACACATTGTTTCTCTTTTACTTGTGTGGGTATATTTCAAAGTATTTAGAAGAACATAGCCGTGAATGGGGCCTTGTCTCCATATCCAGCCCCTTCCTGACCTGTGCAGCCAGAGATGATTTCTGTTATGTGAGAAGGGGATAGAAGAGAAGTGGGAAATAAAATTTCATGTTCTGCTAAAATGCATTTGGATGTTATGAAATCAAGAGAACACATTCAATGGGGATGCAGCTGTGCAACCCTGACTGTTAATGACTTTCAGTCTTTAGCTAGCAGGAAGGTGAATGCCCCTGATGGACTTAGGAGAGCAGAGCAGGTCCATGTCCCTAGAGTGTGTTCTCATGGAAAGGATTCTCCTAACAGATTTCTTGCTAAAATGAAAAGTTGTCTAAAATGAATATACAGAGTGTGATGAAGTAACAGAAATCAACTTAATTAGAAATTTCCAGAGATATCCTAGATTTCAGATTTGATGTATTTACTGATTCAAAGTGATTTACTTTGAACACTCATCTTTGCCAAGGTTGATACTCTCCATTTTAGTTGCACTGCTAGCCATGTGTGAGCTACATTTTTTTTCCTTGTTTCTGAAAACCATCTCATTTTTATGCATCAGTGTTGTGGTGGATTTAGGAATTTATTCCAGTTTCTATAATAAGTTATAATGGTTTTGTCCTGTTCCTCCCCCCATGCTGAATGGGTTGCTCCACCTTTCCAGAAAGTTCTGTATACCTACCCACACCACTGTCATTCTTCCCAGACCATGCCCCTTTCACTGTCACATCACCCATAACTCAACCCCTGTTTCCAGAGAGTTCCGTATCTATCACCCAAACCACCCCCTTACCCACCGCCTCTCTCTCTGGGAATGCCCTAAATACCGTATTCCCTTTGGTTCTTTCCCACATCTAACATCTTGACCCACCTCCTTACCTGGATCAGACTGGTTCTCCCAAGAATCACTTTATAAGTGCAAGCTCTGTATTCAACGCTCTGGAGCGCAGCACCCTTCAGGGCTGTTACATTGTTAAAAAAGCTGTTATACCTGGCTGTTAACAGCTGTTATACCTGGCTGTAACATCCTTCAGGGCTGTTACATTGTTAAAAAAGCTGTTATACCTGGGTGTAACATCCTTCAGGGCTGTTACATTGTTAAAAAACCTGTTATACCTGTAACTACTGGCTCAGGAGTCCTCCTTCTCCCTTTGCTCTGAGGACTGCTCTTCTGAGAGGACCCTCGAGTCCTGCTTGCTTCTTCCAACACCACCAAGCTGAGAAGCTCCCATCCCGAGGCTTTGCCTCTGCTCGGGAGAAGGCCCCTTGAAGTCAAGGTCAGCTGAGATTACCTGCGAGGCTAACCGGGACTGGATAATAGAGGCACATTAACACTGATTTATTCCACCAACATTTCCCCAATTATTTTGAGCTTCAGAATATGTACTGCCAGAAAGCAGTAAGTCCCCTATTGCTCTCTCAGTTGGCAATGCTTGATTTCTTCTTAACCTGATTTCCATATATGGATGTCAATGCTTTGATTTTCAAAATTAATCTTGCTGGGTAGGTAAAAGCTGAATTAAATTGGGTATTTTGCAGTCTGACTCTTCCATATCTCAGTATTGATTTCACAGCAGGCAGTCATGCACTGCACCCAGATGGGCAAATGGCTTCAGACTTTCTCTGAGGTGGCAGTAGCATGACTGTAAACAGGGAGCTGAAACCAAACATCTTGACCAAACAGCACCCCAAACCATCTTATTTTATTATCAGCTTCAGAGTTAATTAATTTATCAAACCAGGTCAAAGTGATACAACAAGTACATAAATAAGTATTGTAACAGACATACATGTCACAAATAGAACGCAAAACATGACACTGTGTATTTTGTTGTCTTTAGTGACCAGAAACTGGAAAAACTGTATTTTAAAATACACTTTTTTAAAATAACGCTGTATTTTACTAAATGATGCTTATTATTGTTTTTTTGCTTTTCTTAAGAAATGTTTATTATAAAATAAATACACAATCTGGAATCTACTAGTCCTGTCACAAATACAAAAAGCAGGTTGCCTTCCTTGTAAAAAAAAATTACAAACACTGTACACTTTCCACTCAGTCTTTTTTCATCAGCTACTGCTACAGACAATACCTGTTAGGTGACAAATAAACTGCTGGTCTTCTCACCAGAACACTACAGTTCCTCAGAACCTCTTCCTAAAGATTTATAATAAAATTTTACAGACCTGCAGCACATTTCAACCCAGTAGATGCCATGTGCAATCAGTGCTTCTCATGCCAAACTGTTTCTTCTAGAGTTACACTGCAGTTCAAGTGCAATGAGGTCTTAGGGCCTTTGTTTAGATATGCTACACCCATTTCCAACACCAGGACAGGACTTACAGAAGCTACAGTCCCCTTGAAAGGTGGTGGGACAGTTCACTTAGTTCTCCTTTTAATGAATAGTGATAGAGGATTTCTCTTAGCCAGGTGTTCCTGCATTTCAACTTGGCTGCACTTTCAATTGGCCTGTATGCCCAAATCTTATCTGCTCTCTGTCCAGGCCTAGGGACAGTAGGGGGGTCCAGAGATCACCCCGTATGTTTTCTCTTAATTCCCTTCAGCCCTTCCTTCACCTTTATGTCTGTTCTCCTCACTTATTCCTCTTTGTTTAGAAGCCCTGCATCCCACTCCCTCTGAGGCTCAGGCACCATGGCCGGTCCCTGGGTGCCATGGAGAAGCCTGGTCCTGAGGCCAGAATTGCTGATGGGGACTCCCAGGGTCTACTGTCCCAGACAAGGATTCCCTTTACAATGGTGAAGCTCTGCTTGAATAGGCTTTTTGCATTCAGTACCAACCTCTCCCACAACTTCATCCCTTTCATAATATGGACACCCTTGAGTGCTGTCACTAGCAGAATGACCAACCTCAAAATCTTTGCTGTCACTGTTATTTCACTCCCTGTGAAGCCTGAGCCCCTGGCTCAGGCCATTTCCATAACGGGTTGTTTCCTAGCATGTGTTTAAACAGCACTACTCCTGTCTGCCTGTGGAGTAGAAAATGGGAGCAAAAGCAAGCAGAGTCACTTGCATCTTGGGATTTAATCCAACATTGAAGCCATGGGACAGCATAGGATTTTGGTGAAAATACTTTTCAGATTGTTACAATTCACCTGCAGATTAAAGTCATCTCTCTTAAACACACTGTAGACGTGCTATACTAAATTTAACAGGATCTCTCAGATCTGAGTTTTTTCCCCAAGGTAACAGCTGTTACAACAAGCAGTTGCTTGTGTCTGCAAGCCTATAGCTGTTTGGTGTTTGTCATGGGAGAGAGCTGTCCTTGAAACATGAGAATTGAGAGGTCACCCTTAGAAAAATGCAGATTAACTTTGTAACAAATTAGAACAGACAAATTAAGTTCTGTCGAAACTTCTAAGGCATTGTTAATCATGAGTTTTAATGCTTTAGGTATTTTGAGAATACTGTGAGTATTTCACCATTTTCTGCCATGTCACTTTAAAAGGTGGTTTACCAGAGCATGTGTAAATAGGGCTGAGAAGAATGAAGTTATTAGGGTAGGGGGCTAACACTTTTAGAGAAGTGGGTGGAGGAAACAGTGAAAACCACTTAAAAGCAAACATTTGCTCCAACTGCTACAAAAATATAGCGATTGCTACTAACACCTGCTGTTCAGTTTATGGACTTTGCTCAACTAAAAGACATCATCCCAAAGGCAGGCTGCTAAGGAGTCTGTTAGTTTAAATTTGATTTTTATGTCTCCAACATGAGTATTGTGTCACTCATACTTTTCCTCCTACTACTACAAGAAATCCATAAGTCATTTCAACACCAGAAATGGTATAAATTCAGGACAGGATATAATACTCTCCATAGCTCCTGCACATTTATTAGGTATCCTTCTTTTCATTAGTTTGAAAACTTGCCAAATAACAATAGTAAAAAAGCTCTGTTTTCTCTTCTTAACTGGTAAACAAATGAAACTCAAGGAAAGCACAGTCTTTCTTTCTCGTTCCCCCACCAGTAATACAGAGCCTTCTAGTATTTTGGAGAAGATATTTGAATGGTTGACACAGACCACTACACATAAAGCAGCAAATTTGCTGTGCATGATGTGAATAATTACTGCGTTATAGTTTTGGGTTTAGGACAACTGTTGATTTAAGCAAAATAAGCCTGCAGTCCAGCTGCAGATCCAAGTTTTTGTAAGTTTTCTTGTGTTTTTTCCCTCCAGTGCTGTCTCCCTTAACAGTGACCCTTTTCAGACTTTTCAAGGTACAAAATCTTTACCAAATTCTCGAGCTCAGTCCTGCACACTCTGCTTTCACACATTTGGCTGATCTGAGCTTCTCCCTCACTAAATATTTTCCACTGGCCTGAAAACAAAAACACAAAGGAAACAGATATTGGCTTAGAAAAGGGCACAGGGACTTTGAAGATATTAACAAGCTCTCTGCAAACCAACTGATTCACAATGGTCAAAGAGGGTATGTCCAATCCTCCCACAGAAAATATTCAAAGCATCTTACAACTATGTAACATATTCCATGCAAAATAACATTGTTTAAAAAATAAATGAGGGTTAGAGTATTACTATTTTCTTTAATTAAATAGTCCTGTAAGTTGGCTCTATTCATTCAACCATTTTATGACACAGGATACCCTGGTAAATCAAAGTATTTAAAAGTTGAGAAGCAACACAGCTAAATGTTTAATATGCTGTGAACTCCTCTTACCTGTGTGTAATACAAAGTGTGATGGAAATTAATATTTTTACACATTTATGATAGTGTTAATAGAAATGTATGCTGTCCTGCTAACTAGAATGCTAGTTACAGAATACTGATTACAGATAACAGTGACAAGCTTATGGAAGGCTGACAGCTAAAAATTAGGGAATTTTTATATGAAAACATATCAGTATCTCAACAGGTCTGTAAAAATAAAAAATATTATTTCTGGGAAAAAGACTTTTTAACTGGGAAAAAAAAAATAGAAAAAAATTACAAGTTGTAATGCAAAAGAACTAAGGATTAAAAATATTCAGTTAGCACATTAGCTGAATTAGTAATTGTTAACTACTGTCACAATCCCAAACTGGATGAAATACAAAAACCAATTAAAACAAGAGTGCTAAGAGAAGTACATATCCTTTCATAAAATACATTCCAATAATGAAGATGTTGTTAAGAACATAGGAAAGTAATCTCTCAAATACAACATGTGTATGTAGAACCCCTTAAAAATATCTGAATTTTTTCCCTTCTAAATTACTTTGTAAAACACTGGGGTAGCTTGATGTGTTACATATAAATCCAAATTCTGCAGCTGTGCTGACAATAGTCATATTTCAGACTTACGCTAGCATGGGCAGAAAAGATCCTATATTGTACTTTATCAAAACACAGCATGTACATGAGTTACTGTTATATGTATCTATAAGTTGTTGTATTTTGATTACTTAAATCTAAACTTATCAAATATTATGATCATATACTAGAGAAAAATTCATACATCCTTTTGATTGGGCTGAGTAACAGAGAATGTTTTTCATGGCCATAATTATATGAGTAGAAACCTCAGTAAGTCAGAATTTTACTTACTAAGGGTTGTCCTTGTTATCAACTTGAAGTAAGGAAGTCCTTCAAATTCTCTCTTGGGCAATTTTTCAACATAGAAGTGACGCAGAATCCCTTCAGCAAAGAAATGAGAAGTATATGTTACTGGAAATGTGCCCAGCCCCTGGAGTGCTGTCCTGCCTTTTTGTAAAATTTTCAGTTCATTATTTTTTAAACTCTGTTTCTCCATCCTCCTATTTTTTTTTCTATTCCCCTATAAATCTTCCTGTGAAACTGGGACTGCATCGATTTTGTGAGGGGTGTGAGAATTAGCCAATCCTTTTTTAAAATAGCTGAATCCCTCCTTATTATGAGTAAATGTAAGATTACAACAGAAGCCAAAATTCCCAGTGTCTTGGAGAAAAACAGCACGATTTTGCAGTCAGATACCATTTTGAGCCAGCAGGCAACATGACTGTCAAATCATTATTAGGCTTTGAGACTTTTTAACACACAGGGTAGTTGTGACCCATCCAATGCTGTGATTTCTCTTCTGCCCCCACTTTGGCCTTGGCTTTCTCATTTAAAACATCTAGAGATGTATCATTTCCATGCAAAAGGGTGTAGTATATAGGGTACTTTCCTATGAGGATCATATGCTTTTTGCATATAGTAGATATAAACGATTTTTATGAGGCCAGAGATAATTTTTATTACACTGAAAGTTCATGATTTGCAGTAATGCTTGGGCTTCTCTATTTTGTTCTAATTTTACCAGCTAGTCTAATAAAATATATTGTTTCAATCCTTAACACATTTTTTGCCCATATTCTATCTATACCAGACTGATTTCTATGGAAAGCTTTTTGGTCCATCCTAAGTAAGAGCCTCCAGGAACTTGGTTCAAACCCTACTACCCATTTTTTTCATTTTGCATTTTATCTGCAATAAATTATACAGAGGAAAACCTGTTTGTCATTTTGCTTTTGCTCCCAATGAAGGGTAGGAGTCAGCAGAACTACAGCTTTGTGTGTTTCTAATGAGTTTTGTATAGAAAAATTCAAGTATGTTGGAGGTGGCTGTAACAGTGATATCCTAAAGAGCCAAAAGAATAGCAGTCTCAAAATGCTTGGATCTGTAAACTGCCCTGGGATTTTAATTGAAGATGATACACTGTTTAAAGAAAGAACTTGCTCAACGCACCTTTTGTAATTGTCCACACATGTATTTCTATTTGAGGTGGCTTTTCAATCTCTATTGCAATTTTCCTGATGGTTTCTCCTTCCTCTGTGAAAATGGATTCATAGACAGGAAATGTCTCTTTCCCACAGAAGTAATCTTTGTTGTCAAAAGTTTGACTTGGCACGTCTTCTGTTTAAAAATCAGAAAGGGCAGAACACATACTACAGCTATAATCAAGTTCTTCAGGATTTACTTGGCATCAATAGCCAAGAATGGTTAGTTTGAAAGTAGAATGTTCATTTGTATGGCCACACAAATCCATCTCCAGCTGTTGACAAGGACACTTGTCTCTGCCAGGTTCTGGTAGCCTGTGGCAAGACAGTATTTATACTTGTAATCCAGTTTCCTAAGGAAATGAGCTGTGTACAACAACATGGTCTGGGAGACTCCTCACAAGTTTTGAATCTGTTGTCTATGTTTCAAGCATATTTGAAATTATGTTAGAAATCTAGGGGTAATAAAAGAACTAAATTAAAATTGGTGGTTGGTTAGAGTGAAGAGACACAGTTAAAGTTTTGCTGAGGAAAAGAATCTATGGGGTTTGCATTTTGCTTATCAGCAGCCAGGTAGCCAGTGCAAGCCTGAGCCAGCCACAGTGCACATTATTTCTTGCCCACCTGGTAAAGTTGTAGAACATAAGTAGAAATTGTAATTATTCTGTTTGCAATTGGAAGTTGTACAGGAATATAAGAGAGATGATGCAACTTAGAGGCTCAGACCACTGTTTGTGGAAACACCTAATAATTAATACATCTCCACATATACAAGACAGACTGAAGGAAAAGGTTCAACTTTCTTAAAAATGGGCACATAGGATCTCATAAAACAAGACAGTAACCTCCTTTTTGCCATTATTTTTTCTATTGAAGCCTGTTAGCCAGACTTTGTTGGCTGTTCTACCAATGAAAGCAGTGGATTCACAAGTATCCAAAGACCTTGATGCACACCTCTGGCCTGCCTACTGCCATCATGTTTTTTTCCCAGTAAGCAAGATGAGCAGGAGAATATGGGAAGTGTGCATTCTACAGATGTTTCTAGATATGGCTGAGCAACTCATTTCCTCAGAGCCTTCTTGTCCAATGCATCACCAAACAAACACACAAATGGGTACATAAGGGAACTGTTTAAAGGCATATAAGGGAACTGGACAGTCCTTTACGTTTTGTATTATATGAAACATGGCTTTTCATTTGGCAAACCAGCAGAAGCCTTTAGGAAATTTTTCATTAGCTGTAAGCATTTTAATAATGTCTATGTAAGTTTTATCATTAGTGCAGCATAGACACAATGCTAAATCCGTGATAAATTAGTATTTATTTTAAGGATTAAGTTATGTAACTGACACTGATCACAGCTTTGAATCCTGGTACATTTTAAAAAGCAGACGTGATGTTATCTCCATGTGAATTTTACAAGCTAGAAAATTATTTGAAGGTTCTGTGGGCACTGTGGTGGGGGAATTAATTTTGGAAATAATGAACTTTCTGTAAAAATTTCCGTAATACGCTCTTTGGAAATGAGCATCAAGAAGTCATGTTAAGAGCAGAGAGAAAGGCAGTGACTGCTCAGGGCATCTGCCAGCAGCATGTCCCCTGTGTAAGGACCAGCAGCAAGAGGAGAGGTGGTCAGGCAGCTCTGCCTGTCTCACTGAGGCCTCTGCACACAAGCACACTGGAACACGGCAGAGCTGCTGCTCTTCATATCAGAGCTTGTGATCAGGAGGCTTGAGCCAAGCCCTTTAACATGCACAGCAAAAAGGTGGTCTGTGATCAACTTTTTTTTACCTGGACAGACTTTACAGCATTTTCCTTCTACTTTCTGAGGGTATTTGCAGGAATATTGTTCTGGACAGTGAATTTTCTTACATTCTTGTTTGGTGATGTTGCAAGTGCACAACACACACTCTACTGTTCCAAAGGCCCGGAGATTGGGATGCCAAGATTCACCATGCGAGTATGTTTTGCCATTTGAAACACAAACTACAGAAGAAAAAAAAAAGAAGAAAAAGTACAACTAGAAAAGGTATGTTCACTGGCTATCTATCTATAAATATTCAATTGATTCATGCACATTTGTTTAAAGTAATGTCTCCATACATCATCTTTTAGCATCTTATGTCCGTTTCTCTGCTTGTTAATTTTAACTTGTAGATCCTTTACTTAAAATTAGTCTGAGCCTGTGGTCACCCTTTTCTGAGCAGTTTTTCTTTGATGCCAACCCTGCTGATATTCCCGTTCATTATGTTTTGAGGAAAACAGTAAAGGTGTCTGAGTCAAGTGTCTGACTAGCTCCCCAACAGTTCGTGCATTTGTTATGCATTAACCAGCTTAGACAACTCACTTCTTCCCCTCATATTCTCAGTCCACACACAGGACACAGCCAGTTACAGTGGCTTTGGCTGCATTTGAATCAAATTTGCAGATGAGAGGTTCATGTCATTTGCTATTGAGTCATCTGCACAGATCCAGCCATTTGCTGAACACAGCCTTTGTAGTGAGACCAATGCTATCAGCTGGATGGATTAGTGGTACCTGGGCCTTTTATTGCTTGTACACGAGAGCTCTGCGACGTAGTACACAGAACAAACCACAGAATAATTGCAAAATGAAGTTTAATTCCTTTGTGGAAATGGATATATCAATAGGTATATAAATTAATTTGGCTTTTGGAATCACAAGAAAACATGAAATTATGCATATGGAACTGAAATTTAATTCCAAAAGCTTCTAAGAACTTCAGAATATTTGTTCATCTGAGCCCCTGGGAATCAGAGAAATACAGCTGACACAAAGAAGTTGGAAAAATCCATGCCTGGTAGAAGCCACTTTGGGTCACCCAGCAGTTGATGGGAATTAAATAGCTTTACACCATATTTCCATTTGTCCTATAAATCCTACTTCTTTCTTTTTAAATATGTTATAAACACAAAGAAAAATGCAAACTAATCCTAACAAGGTGGAAGAAAGGGCATTGCCTAATTTCTAAAAGCAAAAAAAGTAAAGTTGGGATATGTTGTAAATATTTCCAATCCTTCTAACATGCCATCATGTTTATTAATGTTTTTATTTGTAAAATATGTTCGTATTTTGCCTGTAACTTTCAAAAGCAATTTAATTTTTACCTGTAATCTGAACTTCATATCAAACTGGTGACAAATGTAACCAACTGAGTTATACTTTAGTGAGCTACTGAGATCTATGGGGACTGCTTTTTGCAATGTCTTTTGTGAGCTTATGATAGCATTTGGTTTATAATTTGCTACTTTTAAACTCTTTCTTAAAATATGGGGTTTTTTTTACTGGTAGGAAACAGTTTTGTTTCTCAAATAATAGGAAAGTTTTATCTGTATACTAAGAACATGGTTAAAAAAAAATATAAATGAAAAATCTGGTAAGTGCTCGGCTGTTCAGCAGGCTTCTTACAGGTTTAAATAACATATTATTGATAATTTGTATGCTTACATGGTCTTCTTTTCCGCCAGCCAGAGTTCTCCAGGTCCTTTATGGACATAAATACTTCAAGTTCTCCCTGACAGGGTGAGGATAATATGTGACATTGTATGGATACATACTCTCTGTCTTTTAAGGGTTGTTTGACACAGAACAATTAAATAAATACTCGGAGGTAGCTTTTGCTTCTAGCAGTAGCCAAACACTGGCAAATAACTTCTAGTTACCCTGTCTTCATGCTCAGAATGATAAATCTGTATCCACACAACCACATAGTATTTGCACATCAAAAGAGTTGTGTGTTTATTTTTTAACTTGTTGAAATGTGTCTCAAGGGACATGCGCATTAATTAATAAAACACTTGTTAACTGCACAGGAACAAAAGAAAACACATGGTCAGCATTCTTGTTTCCATCATGAGGATCTCTCAGATACTCTCCAGTAAGTGAGTGTCAAGTTATGCTGCATCCAGAAATATGCTGTTTGTCTGTATGTTTGTTTTTATTGGCTGAAACAAGTCAGTTAGAAACTGCTTTGATGATGCCTTCATGTGCAAATTACATGTCAAAGACCTTGCACTGTGTAGAGATTCCTGCTCCTAGACTCACCATAAAACACTGGCTTGATCTGAATTCTTTTTCGTGCTTGTTCAGGTGGATAATAAAGATCCTATAGCAAACATTCCTTCTGTTAATTAATACCTTAAAAGATTAGTTGGCCCTAATACAAGGGATTTTAACTCTTTAACTCATACACTCCAAGTGTATGCTGACTTGAATTTGTAGATAGATGATCTTCAGAGCATACACTTTTACAGCTATTTCTTTTATAGCTTCCTAGGCCTGTTCCTGCAAACCCCTGTTCACTGAGGTACACCCCCGGTGGGAACTGAGCATCCCACCCTTTTTACTGTACAAACCCGCTGTCCCACTAACTGGTGAACTGGTATTTTCCCTTTATTTTTGTGTTTCCTGTAGTGCATGAGGAATATGACTTGAATATGGTTTGCCACATGGGCTTAAATTTCTGCTGTCCCCAAAATGTAGCATGCCTTATATTCTATTAGCAGAAGGCACTAAAGGATTCTTAGAGCGAGATTCATTACACTGGTTAAATTTGCCTCTCTACAGCTTAGGCATCCAGTACAGGCTGATTACCTGCCTCTTGTGTTAGTTACAGGGGTGGAGGATCATCCCTTGTATCCCATTGTCTCAGGAAACTTGTTTAAGGTGGGGGAAGACATAAGATTGTCTTTCTTGCGAATAATTGTCTAAGTCTTGGAGGCAGAAAATCTCCTGATACTATGGCAAAGCTTTACGGTCTGAGATTTGCAGGGCAATTGAAATATAAACCGTTTACAGCTATAAAAGTTACAAAATAAGAAAGAGTGTAAAGAAAATAACCACAAAAAATTTCCTCCAGAACAAATCACTGTGTGAACAAGTTAGTGAATCTAAAGGAATTGTGGCGTCCTTTGTGCCACAAAGCACTTGCTTCCCTGGCAGCCATCACATGAACTCTCAGAATTATGGGGCACAAAGTAACTTGGAGAGCAACATTGCTTTTGCAGAGTGAGATGCATTGTTGTACGTGTAGGCAGAATTTATCTCAGTCAAGAAGGAATCTCATATCCTCAATAGCTTATTGCTTTTGCCTCCCTGATTTGCATTTGATTTCTCAATACCAGTGTGAATTTTCAAGATTATGCTGTATATTTTGAAAGGTCTTTTTGATCTATAGGTGACTGATTCCTGACCCAGAGCAATACTGTAAGAAGTGATTGTCTTTACCTCGTCCATGCTTTTGCCTGTTGTTGATGACAATTTGTACTACTGTTCCTGAGGCCGGCTGGGGACCTGGTAGGATTCCACGGTTACTCCTGGCATTGGGAAATCGTGGAATGTTGACTATCTGCCTGGCAGAGCTGGGTAACAAGTCATAATGGAAGCGATGGTATGAGTGCCTCTGTTTGGAGACAGAAAAAAGCAGGAGAGTAAATGTCTTGTTCCAATGAAAAAAGAATATGAGTAAGAATGAGTACTGCTCAACTAAAAGTAGGTGTAGTGGTGCATAGCATGTTTTCTGGAGAAAAAACACTGCTTCTTTTCAGGGATTCATTCTCCAAAATGCCCATGAACCTGAGGTTTTCATATTACAGGCCTTATTTTATAGACATGATTCTTCCCACTCATCCAAAGATCTGCTGGTTCATATATTAAGGTAGCACACCCAAAGCTTGAAAGTCCTTCAGATTCTCTCCAACTGCTGTTGTAAAAATCATCTCTTGAGCACTAAGTTGTTAATGGATACTCTTACCACCAAAGACATTGAAGCCCTATCGTAGATACATATGTGTGTATGTGAACTATGAAGCAAGTACTTGCAATTATTATTTAAAAGCAATTCTTGCATAGCAAACAAATACTATCAAATTTTATTCTTACACAGCATCTGCAGAAAAAAAAACAAATCCAGAGACTTAAGCTGCTTTAATTCAGCATTATTCTTGAATTAAGGAAAGAAATCTGTTTTGGGCTAGATTCACAGAACCCAGAAAGAGGCAATATGAATTCAGACCCATTATCATCCTTTTCTCTTTTTTCCCCTATGTACTGCCATGCACAGCACAGCAGGAAAGTATGTGTTTAAACTGTAGGTCCCACTTACAGCTTCCCTGTTGGCTGGCTGCTGGAAGATGTCTCCATCAGAATGCTCCCATGATTGTTCACCATCTCCTGTACATGAAGCAGAACAGTATCCATTAGAGGAGTAACTGTGCAACACCTTGGGAGATACAGAGGGGAAAAGTCTCATATGGCTTTACAGCTGTATTAGGGTCTAGTCAGTAGCAGAGGAATGAATATGAAAATCAGCAAACTTTGATAGTAATATACTTGGCCATGCAGGGAACAGAAACTGACTCACAGTTTCCTCCCCATGAGCTGTGCTAGATCTTTGCAAATATTTTGTTTAGGTTTGCATTTCATAGAAAACACAGAAGAGAGGTAAGAGTTTCTGCCATATTGAAAAGAACAAGGTGGATTATGAGATAAATAATAATTTTAACATTTTTTAATAAGAGCAGTAGACAGGCGAATACATTTAAAAATCCCTGGATCACTGCAGATAGTGGGTTGCTGGTAGTGCGTAATCTGATGTAATCTCAGCTCTCATATGGAAATGCTAATTAACTAGTTTCTCATTAGTGACTGTGTCTGAAGTGGCTTAATTCTCCAGTGTAAGGCTGGTTTACTGCATAGCTATGCTCAATACTTTGTACTTTGAAAGTCAGATTGATTTTTGTAACTGGAAGAGGCTGGTTTCAGACACAGCTCAAATAACTACTTGGTAACTGACATCAGACAATTAACAAGGATTTACTTTAACTGTCAATGTATTACATTTAAAAGAGTATATAACTGTATTTGTTCCTGGGAACAGAACTGTTGCTTTGCTTGAGATCAGGTGGCTTCACAGTTTGCCTGCAAAAAGTTTCAAGATTTGTAAAGATACTGTGGAGTAGCATGGCAAAGCATCAAAGAATAAGGAACAACATCTATGCAAAGGAGCAGAGAGATCCTCATCCTTGTTCTGTCTGAGGTGACATGTTCATGCAGCATAGAGCACTGCCCTCCCTGGTTCAGCTCAGTTCAGCTCAGGTCCTTCATGGTGGCACACTTAATGACTACTGTGTGGTCCCCAGAGTAAGGAGCTTTGTCAATCTGCTGCATTGACAGGACTACATAGCTTCTCTGCAGGACCTCGTTCCTTCAAATTGTGAAGCATTCTCTCTGCATCCTTGTGACAGCTATAGCTGGTCTTATAGCTGCACAGATAAAATTAGCCATAACAGACACCATTTCGACTAGCCTAGTTCATTAAGGAATAGAAGTAAACAGGTCCCCAGGCATGTTAATGATAGGTCAGATTCAAACTCAAACAGGAGACCCTGGCCAATCCCTCTGAACCATGAATGCACCCAGTGATCTGGGCAAAGTTAAGACCCTTAACCAATCATGTTTGTAAGAGCGGGAAATTTGAAGCTGCTGTATAGGAGGATGCCCAACAATAAACTTTGGCTGTTGCTGCATGAACTCAGTGTGTTGTATTCCTGTCTCCAACATCAGTGACACATCCTTCTGCTTTATTATCACTGATGCACTCTCAAGTACCTTCTTGATGGCTCAGCCCTCCACTGGTCAAAGCTTTTGGTCCAGTTTGTGCACTCAGTCAACTTCTCATGTCAGGGGCTGTGGGCCTGTGCTGGTTTGTGTTTCGCAGCTCTCGCAACCATGAGGAAAATTATACAACCAACTAGATAACACTCCTTTTCACCATGCAGTAGAACTGAGTCCAAACAAGAAGAATATAAAAAGAATACAGCAGGACAAAGGTGCAAGCAGGATGGTTTTTCAAAACATCCCAGCATCACTGATGAGTGGCACTTCTGAAAAGCACAGGTACCTTTAGGTGCTTTTCCGCATCTTTGAAAAGAAGGCCATAGATGCTTAGATGCCCTAGAAGTGGTGATTCAAGTGCCATAAAACTAATAGTGAGACAAAATACATTTAGAAATTCTCAGACATTTTGGGCTTTCAGACAGACAGTTAGGTTTAGACATTCTGAGAGGCTGAGAAGGCCCCTAGAATGTCCTGTGTGTACAAGATCTAAAATGCAATTGCTAGTAAATTACTGAAGTCACCTGAGTATTGTCTGACACCCAATTTAAATCTGAGTAATTGCCCTTGCCTCTGAATTGAAATACTTATGTCTTGCACAACTTGAGCAGGTCTGGTAACTTGTCAGATAGAAGCTGATCTTTTATTACAAAGTTTCTCTACCCAGAATAATGGCAGCTACTTCAATACATAATTTGAAGCCTTGATTTACATCATTAGGGGGATGCAACTTTATCATCAGAGTATTCTCACCTTGTTTCAATTTAGGAAAACAAAGGTAGCAATTTTACCTTACTGGCACTCACTGGGTAATTTCCCAACATGCGCTGCATTGTAATTACATGGGAAACTTGCAGTGTTCTGAGTGACAGTGCTGGTGCACAGACAAGGCTCTGAAAGAGGAAGGAGAAAATTCAGAGCTCATCCTTCTGTGACTGTACTTGAACGTACCTCTGCAAACTGGACAGCAGGACTCCGGAACAGAAACTGGGAAAAAGCAAGTTATTTTGGGACAAGTCTTCAATCCACAATACACATTTCCTTCCTGCCAGTAAAACACAAAAGGGAATTTAGAAGGAGTCATTGATTGTCTGATATTACATATTAAATTTTTTTAATGGACATGCTTAAATCTGTGTTTACATAAATCCCACTCTGTGCAAAAGCAGAATATTAGAACAGCCTGTTCAGTACTTGGCCTATGAAATTATTAGCTCATGAAGAATATGATGACAATTTTATGAGAGGAAGTAGAGAGCAGTAGTTGATACTGAAGGGCTGGCTGGATTGAGAGAGGTGTTTTGGTTCAGACACTGGTTGTGAAAAGTCACTGAGTGACTACATACTGGATTTGAATTGTGACATCTCATGAATAGCTCTGTGGCCCAGCGCCAGTTCAGAACTGTTCCTTACCAGCTTTGGGGCTCTTTACTTATCAGCTCAGTCTAAATGAAATCAGTCCTTGGTTTAGTGCTATATTTTCCAGTTAGTTGAAGGGAAATATTCTATATACACCAAGCAGTAATATTTTACCTGCTGCCTTTGTACTGTAAACTCAGTTACAGTAGATGCAGGGAATGTATTGTGTACTGTGTTTAAGAGGTCATTTGGCATTTATTTACTAGGTATGGCATACTAGCTCTGAGCACTCTCACAAGTTTCATCATAATTCTCAATTCCCAGCCTTTGGTATGCATTGCTTATATTTCTGTGTCACACTGAAACATGAGGTTAGAACTAGA
>VWYI01051424.1:0-11868 GCA_013399455.1 Anthoscopus minutus
TGGTTTTGTTCTCAAACCAGTACACATGCTCAGAGGAAGAAAGCTGAGGTCTGTTTTGGGTGTCTGATGTGAGCTGACTTGCAGGTTTTTGTTTTAATGGTAACTTCTCCTATCTAAAAATCAGTCCTCTTACATCAGTCTTTTAAATTCACCTTTAAATAAATGAATGTGCAAAGCTGCAGGTAATGTATTAATGCTTTAGAGAGCATTGAGTCTCTGACAGACCTTTGGATCCAAATCTTGATTAAACAAGCTTAAGCAATCTTTGCTTGTGCACCACCACCTGTTATAAATTCAGGTAATATAGTAATAATTTGGGTAGGACAACCAAAGCTTTCCAGTCATTTTGGGTTACATTGCAGTTATTCCTTCTGTCTTGGTGCTTCCTCACTGTGGAATTCTGGTGGACATTTAAGTGATGAAGAAGTTAAGTAATGATGGGGCTAGACCTGTGTTTTTATCCTCACTATAGGTGTGTGAAGGCACTTAAAGACATTTGAGTGAGATTTTGGAAAAAACAAACCCAAAATCTTTGTTCTTGAGTCCAAGATGTCCTGTGCTGGAAATGTAAACAAATGATACACTTAAAATTCATGTTTTCACTTCTGCCTATGCAAACTGGCTACTCCAGTTGGAAAGGTGGTTTCTATATACACCTGTGTATGAAAAAAAGATTAAACTGCAAAGAGAAACCTTGTTTTTTGTTTAGAAGCCTGTATTGGAGGGCTTCAGCTCTACTGAAAGAAGCATCAGCCGTAATGCAAAGTGACTGCTGCTTGTCTCATAATAATGTTCTCAAAATACATTTAAAAGTACAGTATGTACCTTTACCCTATCAAAGTACAGTAGTTTTTTTTATAGCAATTGAACATGATTTAGTACTTAACCTTTCTCTCTTGTACACTATGCAGCTTTGCTAATGGATAGCAACACTGTATTTTGAAGAGAGGATTTGTTTTGTTTTTAATGGAATGGTTAATAGTAGCCACTTTAAAACTGGCAAGTAGCTTTTAAAAAAAAGGCTGTTAACCAATAATATATTACATTTTTTTAAAAGGAGGCCTTAATTTGTCAAGGCAACACGTTTTACAGAAACTCTTGATGGAAAAGAAACTAGGAGAGTCTGTCTTCAAGTTATTCTCACCTCAGGTATTGGCTAATTGAAAAGTGAAATCTGAAAAAAGGCACCTGCACATACCACCTTGTAATGCAGCTGAACTTCTACGTGAGCTGTGGAATTTAAATTTGATCACAAAGCATTCTTTGCTTTCAATCAATTATATTTCCATTTGTCATAAATCCTTCTTTCAGGCAAAGACACTGCACAGCTAATGCAACCTACAAATACTGCATTTTTCTTTAGAATTAGTCTTTGTGGACTTTTATAAAATGTATAAGTTATTAAGCATGCAGACATTGCTCTTTGTGTCCAATAGTCAGAAAATATTTTGTGTCTTGCCTGTTTCCGAGAGATCCAAGGTAACTCAAACAGTAAACAATTAAATATAAGACATCATCATTTTAGATTCCACTACCATGTAATTCTCAGAAATCATACAATAAAAGGTAAGACTACTTTTAGCATTAAGTACAGCAGGCTATAACTTGAGCAGAATAGCTATTACTAATGAGGAAGTAGAAAATTTGTGGTAATAGTACTAAGTAGCCAAAGATAAAAGGGTTCTTATTACTGAAGTGATAAAAATCCAAGAAGTTTTAGGGATTAAGTGATGAAAGGGGTTGAGAATTCTCATGAAAAATGTGAAGTAACTATTAACGTAGGTTTTCCTCATAAGTAATTTGCATTAATTTGCCTAAGGTTATTTGCATGACTCTCTTATGACCTGAAAAGTATCTCCTTTCTGTGGACTGTGTTTTCTGTTGCTGTTTTCCCCCAGGATTGTTAGTCTGCATCTTTGAGAAGTGAAAAACCTGCTTTTGCTGTTATATGGGGAGCAGGAAACAAATTGTTCCATACTGGGGAGCAATGCATAGGAAATTAGACCTGGTGTAAGAGATGAAGGTAATACCTGAATAATAAAAGGTGTCCTGTTCCATACAGAAAGAGCACAGGTAACTCTGTTAGCTTTCAGTTCTCATAGCTTAGCCAGTCAAAAATCAATGAAAAGGATAAGAGCAGGTACTGAGTGTAGTTTTACCTTCCTAGTAGGACTTGTGCTGCAAAATGAATTCTCTATTTTATTACATTTTATTTTATTACAAAAATTAAGAGAAACTGAGACAATCTCAATGTTAAACACTTGAATGAATGGCCTAATGCAATTCAAGACCTAGAAAATTTTTTAACATCATGCTATTTATTGGGCCATAAATAGCTATATAGGAAGAATGTTTCTGAGATTATGTGCGTGCTTTATGTGACTGGTTTGTTTTAAGTAGAAGGTTCGGTGTTTGCAATTTGCAGCAGATAAATTCCTCAAGAGTGGCTTTCCAGGGAGTTTTAGTGTTGAATAATGAGAACTTTCTAATGAGCGTATGTGTAATTGAGAACCTCAGATGTCATCACCTGGAAACAAGCTTGGATGATGCAGATAATTGGTGCTGCTGCTGCGGCAATTTTTGGTCCAGGTAGTTTAGGACTCACTTCCCATTGTGTAGGAATTAATAATTTTCCTGGCACTAAACTGAAACCCAGTTTTTATTTTCCTTTCTAAAAAGCAAATTTACTTATTAGATGACAGGATATGAATAAAACCACCGCTTGATACATTTTAAAAAGTTTGGCTTTATATAATTTAAAGTCTTTCATTTTGGAAAATATGGTGTTCTTGATGTTTTAACAGAATGTATGAGGCTTCAAAAATGTTCTTGGCAGTCATTGTGGTAGTAAGCTTCACAAAAAATAATAAAAACTGGCAGTAAGGAGAATGATACAATGCATGTAATATAAAACACTTTATCCTGGAACATGTACAAGTACTAAGTGTACTAATGTATATTTATTGAGTTAGAGCTTGAAGTTTTATTTATGTTGCATTTTAAATGAAAGTATTTCAGGATTCAGTTGTCTTTGTCCATTTTTTATGCGCTGTGTAAAAGTTACCATAACCATGGACTATCAGATCTCAGTGACGTGAAATTTACCTCTAAAAGGATATTGCAGGAAGCTCATAGTTCAAACAGGCTTTTTTTGATATCTTGGGCTGAAATATATTTGCTTTTAATCAAGGTTTCTTTTACCATTCAGTTTCTATTTGGAGTTCATGTCTTTCAACAACAGAATTAAAAAAAGACCCAAACAAACCCAACAGCAAAGTGATTATAGCCTTTCTAAAAACAGATCCCTCTGCGAAAAAGTGCTGTGAAAGCTTTATTAGAGCAAGGTTGCCAAGCCTGGGTTCCAGAACTGATAGCTACTTTTCTATGAATTCAACCTTTTCTCATCTTTCAGCTCCTGTGCTGGCTCTGTGATGTTTTTTTTCTGCTGCCACTTGCTGTTCTCTGTTTAGATCCTCACTTCTCCAGGAGAAATAAATCCCAGCAAAGGTTTTGGAATGGCAAATCTTCACTGGAAGTAAGCCAGTAAAAGTCCTCTCAAGTTGACTTTACTCTTGGTAATTGGGACACTAATTCTCAGCTTCTAAAAGAAAAAAATCTGGGGAAAACTCAAAATGTATCAGAAAAAGTGATTGTCAGTAACAACTGAGTCCTGTGTCTACAGAGAAGGGCAAGGGGGAGCAAATGGTGGAAAGTGGCATTCTCAGCATGAAGATTGAAGGAAAGAATTAGGTCATCAATAGCCCTTCTAGCTCTGCTTTGAAGGAACTTGAGAGCAATCAAAGTCTATTTAATTGCAGGTCTGTAGGAATTTAAAGGCAGAGTGCTCTGTGCAGTGCCTTGTGTGGGAATCAGTTAATTTCTCTTTGTGCCTAGAACTAAGAAGGCCATTTCAGTGCTCGCTCCAGAAAATTATTTGGGGATCTTGAATCTTTCTGTATCTCAACATCAGTTCTGGAATCCCTCCAGTGAGGGCTGTCTAAGAAATATTATTTTTTAAAAAAGAAAATAGTTCGGTTATACTTATTGGGCAACATTTTATTAAAGTGAGGAACTTCTCATTAACACTTGGTTCAGGGAAAGAGTTCTTCAAAGAATTATCTTATGTATTAGATGAAAGTGTTCAGTGATTTGCAATTTCAGAACAGTTTTTCATTCACAGTTTAAAAATTGCTATCAAATGCACAATTAATTACATAATAATTTAAATTTGACAGCTCATTTCTGGATCAGATAAAATAAGTCACAGCTTTCTCATCTTGCTAAATGATCTTTCAGTGCTTTGTGACTGTGCTTCATAGTTGTAGGGTCATATCATTAAAAATACATGGGGAAGAATGTTCCCATTATTCTAATATGCACTAGAAAATGCAGATTATTTCTTATCCGTTTAAATCTATCACTGTGAAAATGAATATTTCCAATTTTCTCAGTTTGTGTTAAAAGTAGGGGATAAGAGCGTGTGATAATTTTTTTTGCTATTTTTTATTATTTTTTGCTATTATTTTTGCTATTATTTCGGGGAAATAATACAGAAATGCTTCAAGCATAAAGGCAAAACCTTATTGAGGAGAAGTGAAGGTTTGTTTTGCTGAAAAGAAATACTGTGCTACATAGTTAGAGACTAAAGCAGGACATGCTCTTTGTGATCTTTCTGAAATCAGTTTCTCTCAAAAACTCTGGCATTGATCATTACCAGTAATAAAACCTCTGATATTTCTCTATTATACAAAAGTAGCCTAGGGCAATTCTTTTTCATGTATATTGTAAAACTGCAGATACAGATATATGTGTTTGTGCCAAGCACTTTCCTGCTGGCTTGATTTGCTGCAAGATTTTATTATTTATTAATTTGAAACATGTGAATAATCCCATTTACATGAAAGACCTGTTCATGAAGTGCACTTTGAAAATTTGTCTTCAACGCTGAGACTCATAAATCAAATGCTATAAAACTTTTAGATGTTTTCCTTAAACTAGTGTAACGTTCCCTAGAGAACGTTGAGAAACATGAGGCTCCAGGTTTCACAGTGTTTATACTTAGCACCGTCCACTTGGGTCTAAAGTTTCAGGTGTCTTGCTTAATGTGATTTTTCTTTTTTTTTCCCTTAAAATCTCAGATGAAACAGAAAAGATAAGATGTTGAACAGTATATAGAAAGTGGTCAGGTGTTCTCACAATAGCTGAGGTTGTAAAGGTCATCTGTGCCAACCTCCCTGCTCAAGCACATTCAGCTAGCTGAGGCAGCCCAGGAACACGTGCAGACACCTCTGCAATACAAATATTTGGGAGATGTAGCACTATTATTGCTCTCTAGACTGTCTTAAAAATATGAGGGGGAGGGCATTTGCATTTCTAAATGTAATTTTGCATATTCATTTATGCATGTGTATGACAGGCAAAGTGTGATTGTTTCGCTGGGCTGTCCATCAACGTGAGAATGAGGTTACCAAATATTTCATTCTTGTACAAACTAGGAGGCAGATGCTGTGTTTGAAGTGCCACTGTACACAGCATGGGCTCATACATGTCTGTTAAGAAAAATAAACACAAGCATGACAGGCTTCCTGTGAAACTGCTAACTTCATCCGGCAGGTCACTGTCATTATCTCCAACTTGAAATGCAGCGGAAGCTTTAGAATCCCCTACTCCTCCAAATCTTTGTCTTTTTGGAGCCTGTGTGTGGAGTAAGGTATTTGTTGTGAGCAATCCTTTGTTTGAGCTTAGACAGAATGCTTAGACATTCTGAATTGATAGCAAATACAGCCTGCCCCTGTTCAGCTAAACAGGCAAGTTAGGTGTTCTAGCTCTGTTCAAACCTCTGTAGCCCTGAACAGTTTGCCAAGTTGACCCCCTATCTGATGGAATTTTAGCTTGGTCAAATAAAGCTTTGCAACTACGAGTCAAAAAAATTATAAGCAAAAGATGTCTTCTCCATTAATTGCGTGTGACTTTGTGTTACTGCTTCTAATACTATAAGTATTAAATCTGCCTTCAGTAGTCATGAGTACTTGTGTGCCATTGATGCACCTATTTCTTCTATGGCAAATTGCTTTATCATTTTGTCTCCTTGATTTTTTTGCTATCTTTTTCCATAAGAAATTCTGCTTTCCTTCACCCAAACCATTCTAAAGAGCCAATTTTATTACTGTTTTCAACCTGAAAATGAGTGACATGCAGGGTAAATGTGATGAAGGGTGTCATGCACACAGGGCATGTGTTAGTGAGCACCTGCAAGATTTAACTTTGTAAGCCCTCAAATAAGATGGATGGCTATACTTGTATTAATAGAGCCTAAATTTTTACAATTTACTACAATTCTGATAAGAAGATAATTCCATAGCAAAACATTTGACCACTTCTGATCCCTCTGTTTTGTACAGTCTTCACATCAGCTCTGAGGGAAAGTAGTGATTTATTTTGTTTATCCCAGCTATCTCCTAAATATTACCATTTTGAATCTTGTAATATAGTACTTTGTCCTTTACACAGGCCAGCCACTGAACAGGCCTGTGACTTTCTGATAACAGATTGTGTGTCTGAATAATTTTTCCTCTCAAAAAGCAGAAACTGCATATTCCTCAGTGTTTTCTAGATCTGATACATGGAACACTTATAGAATCAGCGCAAAATTTTTAGCTTCTAGCACACCCCTACAAGAGAGTCTGTATTTCAAAGTGTATGGGACTTGCACTGAGGGATTTTTTGCTAAGCCTGGATACAGATAATCTAAATACATTAATACTGTGAAAATGTTACTAAGCAGCCATTAGAAGAGGTGGCTGGTGCTGGGAAGTAATGCATTCTAATTAAATTCCACAGAAAAGTCCAGAAAGCATTTCAGTGAGGATGCTCTACAATATTGCTGAAGGCAGCAGTCTCCTCTCACTGTATAAGAGGAAAACAAATGGTTCTAATTCCCCTTGTTTTCACAGTAATAACTGTCATAGGTTAAAACTGATATTTCCATTAGAGCACTTGTATTAGGTTAGCTTAGCGTGTTGAGAGGCAATAATGACTTTTCTCCAAGGATGATGAGGCAAAGAAGGAAACACAAATGAATATCAAAGAAAGCTGCAAGTACTTTGTAAGTAAATCAAGACATAAGTTAGTCAGATTTGTAGTAGAAATATATATATAAAGGATGGTGATGGGTGTTTTAAAACTTTTTTTTCACCATCTTAGAAGTTTCCTTGTGGAACAACACAAGTTTTATATTCCTGTGGATGGAGGCAACCAGTATGTTGTGCTAACATCACATCATTATACATCACTTCTCCATGCTGTACAAGAAACTGCTTGGGGGTGTTCCTTCTTTAGAGGGCAAAAACAATTCTGTGAGTATGGTAATATAGTTTTCCTTAAGAGTAATGTTTGGATTATAAACTGAAAGAAGTAATGGCATAAATTCTTTTGAGAAATCATTGATAATCCCATCCCTGGAAGTATTTAAGGCCAGGCTGGATGGGGCTCTGAGCAGCCTGCTCTAGTGAAAGGCATTCCTGCCCATGACAGGGGGCTTGGAACTGTATGATCTTTAAGGTTCCTTTAACTCAAACCATTCTATGGCTCTATTTTGAGGTTGGCTGCAGGCCCCTTCTTCAGGGGAACTTTTCCTTTTATCATGCTGAGAAATTCCACATATAGTAAAACACTATTAATTTTAATGCATTACAAACATGTATATACGGTATTGATAGCTCCAGGAACAGAAATAATTTAGTTATTTAAATAATCTTAATATAAATTTTCTGTGTGTCTGTCTTTCTCCATTAATGTGCAATGTGTAGGAAGCTGTGGGCAGGATTTGCATATTATTTCAGTAGAAGGGTAAGAAAGTATGCTTGTTACTTAAGGAAGTTAGAGTCCCAGAAATGATCTTGTGTTTCTGGGAAGATACCAAATGCTGTGTCCTGATTCCTGAATGCACACTATTAGTAGAGCCTGGAGCAATGCCATTGCCTAAGTTGCCATCTTAGCAGCTTGGCCAAGCTGTGAATAAGGCACAGCATTTGTTTTTCCCCAGGCCTTCAAACCACATCAGTCTGAAAGTAGTGACTCCTGGCCCTGGGTGTTTAGAGCATTCTCCTGGAGCATAAGCACCATGCTGCTTGCCTTCTGCAGTACCTGACTGGGATGTCACTGTTTCTTCCTGTACCTGATACTTCCAGCTATTGCATGGGGCTCCCCTCCTTTCTTCCCTGTGTGGTTTTCATGCTTATTTTGGGGGAACAAAGTAGTGCAAAACTACTGGAGATTTTTTTCCTCAAGTACAGCAACATCCATCTGTCAGCAATCTGAAGCTTCTCTCCCTTAGGAGACCAAGGCTGTGTGGCAGGGGCTCAGCTGCAGCTGCCAGTGTGAGCAGTTCCCAACAGGACATCTCCCTGTGCATGGGCTTTCCCTTGGGGTCACACAGGGCTGCTGGCACTGTAGGGCAGGGAGACACCTGGCATCCCTTGGCACCACTGCTCCCCTCACCACCCTGGAGCTTCCCAAGCTCTCTTGCTCACATGCATGTCTTGAAAATGTGTCTTGATGTTTAATTCATAACATGAAGCCCTGATTAGGGCAAAGTAGCTGTCTCAGGTTTGGAGCAGGAAGGATCTGCTCTATCAATTTATATCCTTTAGTTAGGCAAGGACTCGCCATCAAGCACTTTGGCAGGGGACCAGCTAAGCATTACTGTCGCATTTGATTCTTTATTAGGCACTGTAAATGGGTATTTGAGTTCAGAGAAAATTAGATCTAGCATAAATACTGGCTTAATTTGTGTATGTTGACTGGGTTTACACCAGGCTTTGGTATGTTTACTTTCAATTAGAGATGGTATAGAAAAAGATTTATGTGATAATCCACACCAAAGGGCCAGTTACTAATGAAGACATTGGTAATTCTATGAGTAATTAAATTTCATCTGAGCTAATTACTGAGGTATTCTGATTCAGAAGCCTCTAGCCACAAATATTGAAAATCCATTTATTTAACTCAGCTTTTACTTAGCTTGTTGCACTAGCAGATAATACACAGTCATTTCTAAAGCATTTCCCTTGAGTGTCCTCTTTTTCTTGCTGTGGATGTGTGTCCATAGATACTTTCTGTTTGAAGTACAGTAGAAAATGTTCTTCTATACATCCAAGTCCGCAATAAAGCAGTCCAGTGGGGTTTCTTATTGACTAGAACAAAAACTATTGTTGAGGAGAATTGAATCCATATATCAAATGTCTTGTATTATTTTCCCAGTTATTCTCTCTCCACACATTAAGTCCTGATCTATCATGCTATATAAAGCTTGTTTTAGTGGCTATAATATGCTCTTATGAGACCGGAGCTGATGGCAGAAACTAATGGAAAAGGATTTGACTCTTTTTTGATCAATTCAGAATCTGGCTGCAGTGAGCCGAATGAAAAATCTTAAATATCCAAGGACCTGATTATACTTGCATTTGAGCATAACTTAGAAAGTATATTGTACTAATTGATGAAAAAATTAACGCAGGTTTTTTTTTATGTATCCTTTTTGCAAAGAAACGCTTGGGAACTTAATGCAGAACTTTGTGTGCCTACATTTCCAGTTAAAGAGCTTTACAATTTTTTTCACAATAAATACTAAGCACTATGTTACACAGTAAATTTTAAGCAAAGTCTGTTTTTTCTTTAAATGAATAATGGTATTTTTAGGTAGTAAGTTTCTTGAAAATCTATTCCTATAGAGGTGTTACATAAGTATTATTTCAGAAACTAGAAAGATCTAGTTTTTGAAAATGGCTGAAATAATTCCTAGCATTATTGATTCTTAATTTTCATCAGCAGTACAAGTGGAGGCCCTGAAAGCTTTCCTAGAAACTATTGCACTGGATATAAACCCCCAAAGATTTTTAGGGCATTTGTCTTCCCTAGTGGCCTGTGATACCTCTTGGGGTTTGCTCTTTTGGTGACTGTGCAGTGAGGCATCCTCTGGCCTTGGTTGTAACGTGGGGGGCATTTTTGCCCATCAAGTATCTGTACCCAGTTCGACTGGCAAACAAAAGGACATTGTTTTTTATAAGATATGGTGTGTTGTTTACCATTAGAGCTGTGGGAATTTTGCATGAGAAGCTGCTTTGATGGAAAGGTAGGCTTGGACTTGAGTTGTGGAAATTGCTGAGACTAATTTTGCAAGTTAGAAAGAAATGCTACTTAACTTATTTGTTATGCTGCTTTCCATAAATAATTCAGAAATTGGAATTTCAATTTTCAGACTTCTCTGTAACACATTTTACCCATTTATTCACCTTTCATCCCCTTTAAAAATCCAATCAGGTTAAGAGCATTTTAATGCACTTCTAATATGTGCATTACCTGGAGTTTTAGATTAAAGTGGAAAATGGATCTTTATGAGTGTGGTGAGTGATATTCAAGGGCTGCTTTAGGAATGAGAAAACTTGTTCCATTTAGTGTGTGTTGTGATAGAAGTACTTTGCAATTTAAAAACATAGCCTCTGAAGATCACCTTTGATGCTGGGAAGTTTGTACAGTGTCTGCTTTGGCCTGCTCTGGAGTGAAGTCAAATCAAATTGTGTTACTAATAGCAGATGATGAGCACAGCTTGGTACCTCTCAATGGGTGGCTGGTCCACAATAGTCACATAGTGAATGTGGCTCTGGGACCCCTGCACTGCGCAGTTGTTGTTGGTTTTACAGGTGGCAGGTGCTTAGACTGAAGTGATGCATAAATGTTTAGAAGCCTTGAGAGAAACAGCTACATAAATCCAGCTGTTCAGACTAATTGGTTGGAAAATGGTGACGCCTTGAGAAGGCTGACCTAGAACAGGCCAGACAAAGTTAAGAATAAAGTAGGTATTTATTGAAAGGCCTTAAAGGATACACCGTGGCAGCACAAGAGCCTGAACTGGGCTACACCCAAGATGGACTTAAAGATGGTCACAAAATGGACAAATGGACATGAAGTGTCTCATTTTTATGTTTTGGTACATCTGCATATTGGGTTAATTGTCCAATTACAGCTTCAGGTTATGAAGTCCCATCCTTCTTGTTATCTCTCTTCACTGCTGTTTTTGCTTTTGGGCCTGAAACTTGTGCTGATTGTTCTTGGTATCAGGCTAGAAAAGGAATTGTTTTGTCTACCTAGCCTTTGAAGAGAGCTCACTAACACTTAATATGAAGCTCAACTCATCTAAACACCACAGAATCTGAAAAATATGCAAGCTAACACTTAAGGCATTGATGGCTTATGCTGGTTTGAATTAGTTCTTCTGTTTCAGACAAATACTTTTCTCCTAACACTTGACAATTGAGGGTTGAATGCAAAAGCGATCTGTGGCAGCTGAGTGCTCAGAGTTATGATACACTGGTTCCTCCTTATGTTGGAAGAAGGTAGAATTTTTGCTTCCTTTGCAGAAAGAGGGAAAAAGGAAAAGATCAGCATTCACTGCTGATCAGCAGTGAATCCTGATCAGTAAGTTGTCCAGACAATTTGGAAAGTGAAAACTGATTGTAAGCAAGGAAAGAGGATGCATTGTTTGGTGTCTTGATTTACTGAAATAGATATGGAGTTCAGTAAGTGAATGTGGAGTTGTAATAAGGCAGAGAGGGAGGTTCTATAAGCTGGCAAGTGCCATATTACACTGTGGGTTACTGGATGAATACACTTGTCTGGAAGTTAGCTCTTCTCTGTATTCTGATGTGCTTCTGATAGAAAAAGCAACACTGAACACATCTTTGTTTTGCCTTAATTTTTGTCATAATTATATATAGTCAAGTGCTTGGAAAGTACAAAAATGTTTTGAAAATGGTCCATTGCAAAGGGGTAAGAACTGGAAGGGTGTTGGGGGTTGCATGTTTTTTTTTT
>VWYI01051427.1:0-21790 GCA_013399455.1 Anthoscopus minutus
GTGGGAAGCGGGATGGCTTTTCATGAACTCTTCCAGTAACTTTTTCTACTTCAAAAATCCTCTGTCTGCCAGAAAATTGAAAGCAATTCAATTTCAGACTGTTTTCCTAATCTACTTGATCTAACACAAAGAGCTTTTCAGTCTAAAAGAAGTTTCATAACACAGAGTCATTGCAACAATCCCCACTTCCCAGAAGATGAATCTTGGTCTAGAAACAGAAAAGACTGTTTTAAAAAAGCGAGGATGACTGACATGAGGCCTGGAAGGCAGTGTGGAGAGGGAGGGAGGTTTAAGCCTGAAATAGCCTGCTAGGCAGCAAGGGGTAAAACTTAGCAATGGGCAAGAGGAGACAAGAGGACAGAGCTACTCATGAGCATTCCATGTGTCCCACAGGGGCCTCTCCAATGCTTTGTACTGCTTTAGCCTGGAGGGCAGAAGTAGGATTTAGACAAGTTTGTTGGCTTTGCTGTGACTGTTTGTACAGTGCTGAATTTCCCCAAGGCGTGAACAGCACTATATTCTGTAGCAAAGATAAAGACACATAGGATGTTTTCCCTTAAGGTAACTTTTCAGCATGTTCTGATTTTGCCCAAATGACCTTGCAATTACAGTGCCTTTTCAAGGGTTGTACAGTTCAAATGAGTTTGTGAGAATTTATTTTTTTATGACAATTGCTGAACTATTTGTAGATGGGTGTAATGCTCTGGAGTTTCACAAGAAAGGTGGGAAATGCTTGGACTCAAAAGCAGCATCACATCTAGAAACCCCATAACACTAGAAATAATGAGCAGTAGCAGCCATCAGTGGACATTTGTATCCATTCATTTTGGCATGTTTGTGCAGTCTTTTCACTGTATTCCTGTCTGAAACCATCCCATAGCAGACACAGTTATTGCAGACAAAGTGAGTGTTCTGAATGCACAAGTAGTGTCATACTTGTCTGCAGTATATTTGAGAGGTGACTATATAGAGCTGCTCAAGGCTGGGCTAATTAATATCTAAAAGAGAAATCAAGGTTGCTTAGACTGAGGGTACTTTTTGTCTATTTATTATGAATCCTCAGCACAAAACTTAAAAATACAGAGACACCCCGCCAGGATAGTTAACTTCATAATGTGACTTACAGCCATGCAAGCAGAGAGGTGAAAAGGTGATGGGCATTGTTGTGTACCAGTAGCACCAGAAATAAAAGGTTTCTTCCCATAGGGATTGCTGCTCCTGATCTGAAGACAGCTGGCTATCCTAGCTGGTTTGCTTCCTTTTCCTGGTTGAATCTATGAGAATCAAATCTGAAATACAGTACTTAATGTCATGCTCAGCGATTATAAATAGTTTTACCTTTATCCAAAGTTAGTTTCAGTTCCTACCTCATAGTGGTATTTTTGGGATTATCTACAGGTCTGAAAAGAATAATGTATACCTTCTGCACTTTTTTTGCTACAGCCTTGTTTTTAAAGCCTTGTCTTGAACCTTTCACCTAATTTTGAATAAATTCCATGCAAATTTTTAGAATTCAATTTCTCAGTGTTTATCTGGTATGCAGTGTCTTTCATCAGTGTCTTTTCAGAAAGATACGGGTTTTAATGAGATAATGTATTTTTGAGAAATAAGAATTTGGGAAAAAAGGGATTTTTCCTATTTGTAGTCTTCCTGCTATTTATTCTACATGCCAGTAGCTAAAAATAGCTTGGCCTAACAAATTCAAATTTGTATATATTTTTTGTTTTGTCCTTAACGATAGTGTTAGAGCATTTACTCACTGTACTGTATTTTTAGTTTGGATGTTACTTGTGGAGAATGTTTGTGCATATAAGAGTTTGTATGGACACTAGATGCTATTGGGACCTAGATTTGGAGATTTGACAAATGTACTACCTTATGTTGGGGGATTCCAGAGCTTGCCTGTGTATTGCATGAATATTCCAAAGCTCATACTTAAATTATTTTTTTTAAGGAGACTGTAAAATTGGATAGAAATATATATATTAATGTAATTAAACCATGCACCTCAGTCAAACTAAAAATCCTGTAGTATTTTTGACACCCTCATTTCCTTTAGCCTCATCACTGGAGCCAGAGAAACGGAGAAGCTCCATTGTGTCCAAATTTTGCAATAACTTGCAGTATCTCACATATATGGAGCCTGCAAGTTAAGTAACTCCTTTTGTAGAGTTTGTGAGGCTCTTAGGTTAGGGTAGCAAAGAGTGAAAAGTATTTACTGAACAGCAAACATGTATTTGTGGTCAGTCCAATCCTGTTGAATTTAAACTGGCATACAGACCCCTTTCTTTAATTTTGTCAGATTCTTTATTTGTCAGTGTTGATTCCTCTTAGGAGGCTGAAGCCACAACTCCCATCCTACTCTGATAGTCTTAGAATCTGTCCATTTCCTTGCTGGTGATTTCAGGGATATATCCAGCCTTGATGTAGAATTGTGGGAAGATGCAATGTAATTAATCATTTGCCCTCTCTTTTCCAGACGGTGCATTCAGATTGTGCACAAGCTGCTGTGCTACCAGAAGAAATGCAGAGTGAGGCTTCATTACACTTGGAGGGAGCTCTGGTCAGGTACTTGGCCTCTGCAGAGACAGTCAAATAGGAAAGCCTCACAGTGGTGGTTGTTTTGTGGCCATGACTGCTTGTTTCATTGCTACAGGGTGCAAAAGCAAGCAGCAGTTCTGTTAAAGCATCTTCGTGTTGCTTCTTAGTTGCTACGTGCAAATTGCTTCCTTTGGAAAGCCAGTTCATTATCATAATGAATAATGGTAGCTAATTTACTTTCTAGTCTGTCCAGTCTCACTGAGATATCCAAATGTCTTTGTTTTTCTGTTCCATTACCCGAGTCCCTCTTTAGCTGACTTGAGAAAATGGAGTCATGTTTTATGTAGTGTTTCTTTCTCAGATATTTGTGAGTAGAAAGGAGGTTGACTCTTGGGTAAAGGGAGATAGACCTTGCTTTTCCTTTTACTGTAAGAGATGCTCACATGGAATGCACATAGAATAGTGTGTGCAGCTCCTGAAGAGAGCAGCCTTGAAATGTCAGTGTGAGGGAAGAGAGGCTTTTAACTCTGACCTTTGAGTTGATGGTAGATAGTCTGGTTTGTGCCACTTGCCTTCTGAGATAGATAAATAAGTATTGTGGAGTCTGATGTAATCTAGTGGGCAGCTTTGTAGGAATTTATGTGATGCAATCATTGTGTGACAGGTCTGGGGAAGGGAGTAGCAGAATGGATGATGAGGCATCTTCGATGGATGTGGCATGTGCTTCAGTTCTTATCTAGCAAACAGTTAAGTAGCTCAGCCAGGAAAGTACAGTTAATCCCCTTGCTGTTGTGGCTTAAACAGGAGCTTTATGAAAATTCAAGGGAATATGGTCATAATTGTGTATTCCTGGAGCTGTGCTTGAGACCTAGGATCAGCGACTTGCCAGGTGTAGTGCAATCCCATCAGAAATTTGAGCGAGGATGGCTTTTGAAAGGCAATGATCAGTGGTTTGTGAAACTGTTCTGAATTGATGCTGAGTACTTCCCTTCAGTAGCCTTTCCCAGCTGAGATGTAGGTACAGAGAAATGAACCAACAACCTGAGTCATTTTCAGTTATTAAATTTTCACCTTGTGTGACATGTGGCCTATTCAGACTTTCTGAATTATTCCTGCAGAAGGTGAAGCGAATGCCACTAATTAAGGGATTAGCAGTTCCTTTCCGTTGTTTTCCTCAGAACAGAGCCCCTAGGGGCATGGCTGTAGTGTAGTGCCAGTTCAGGAGATGAGTGTGTACAATGTGGATGTCTGTTGTGAATGGAAATTGCATTTGACAATGTGTGTGATATCTTCTCAGCAGTTACAGTGAACCAGAGCCATTTGTATTTGGCCAGGCTGGCCTGGGTCTTTTCTATACACTGGCAGAATGGAAGTTTGAAATGCAACACCTTTCGCTTCTAAGTCTTGTTCCACAGTTCAGGGAGCCCACTCTTAGGCATCTTTCAATCCTTAGCTTTCCCTATTTAAGGGGAGGAGAAAAAAATAAAATACTCTCTACACACTGAGATTCAGCATCTTGGGATATTCTTGTTAGCTGTCTCTAATTAGCTGGTGTTTATATAGACCTTTGGAAACATAAAGTGCCTCAGAAGTATTAAGTACTGCACATGCTTTGAAAGCAAATCAGTAATATAAAAACACTTAGATGGGTCAGGTTTCTGTGAAGGAGCTAGAACATCAGCACACTGATGTAGCTGAAGGGCTCCATGCTTACAATAGATTTTTGTGTATTTTAGATGATTCTCTCCTGGGAGTAAACTACTGTAGAATGTTTCAAAATTATTATTTTCTTTAATACCATGTTGAAGTGAACAGAGAGATTCTTCTGTAGCTGCTAAGTGGTTTATACAGGCTGAAAAACCCTGGGTGAAAAGGTACATACACCTGTCCAAGGGCAAGTCCTTGGTGCTCCAGGTGTGCTTCTAGAATGCTATATGTTGCAGAATAAATGCTAAATAAAGCCGTGTCTTGAGTTCTGTTTCATACTTAACTCTTAACCTGTCAAGGTTGCTCTTTGATTACTCAGAATGCTGCTGCTGCCTTTGATGTGAAAGAATGTCTCTTTCTGTAGTCTTGATCTATGTGACAGACAATTCCAAACCAGAGCACAAGACTTCTGAATTAGTTTCTGTCCTTCATATGACCATCAGGCTTTTATTTTGGATCGAAGAATTAGTTATCACTGCTGGATGAACAGCTAAAAGGGAGCAGCTATCCCCTGTAAGGTCTGAGTTATCAGGTTGCCCCATCAGGGGTACTTTGCAGAAGGTCTTCAAGCCCACACTTGTCTTCTAGAATGACAAAGTGTGTGATGACTTAAGCAATGCCCCTTTGGTGCAGTGTGCATAATAGCAGTGGAGGGGCCCCCCCAACAGAGCTGAGTGAAACAAAGAGACTGGAGGGAATTTGTGTAAGGAAGTATTGAAAGAAAAGGGAGGGAGTTCTACCTGGCACATAAAAGGAGGAGAGTTTTTTCAGGCAGAAAATTGAGTGGGAGAAGAAGACAAAAAGAATACTGTGGGGTAGGTAGTCAGTATAGGGTGTGGAGGAACTGAGATAAAGGTTGTAGGTGGAAGCAGTAGCAGTGTGTGGAGCCTTCTGTTCACTTGCCAGTTCTAGTGTTAGCTAATCTCTAATTAAGGAAAGCCACTTGTGTGCCATCTGATGGATTGATGCTCTTCCTTTGTGGATGCTTTGTCTTCAAATATGGAAGGCCAGCAGCACTTTGAGAGTTTCTGCATTTACTTTGTTTGATTTTGATTTGCAATAATGGCAGAGAAAAGCAGTGGAGCTAGGTGCTTTGGCATCTCTGAGGACACGTATCGTGCTGTTTATGCAGTCTGTAGTGCTTTATACTTTTTTGGATATGCCACTATTTGGCACATTGTTTCCATATGATATTATTTCTGTTGAAATTTCTTCTGCAACATCTGAGCTTAAAGAAGAACAATATTGTTACAGTCTTTGGATGTGATCCATCCTAAGCTGCTCTATTAGAATAATTTTTTCACATGAAGTCAAGGGACCAGGGCCATGGCACTCAAAGCAGTACAAATCTCTAGCTGTGCTGACCAGATGACCAAGAATGTTTAGGTGACAGAGAAAGATGCAGGGATTTGAGAGCTGGAAACAGGATTGACAGAAAGGAAAATCTGTGGGTGGCAAAAGTAGTGTGTAGAAGCTGGTTCTAACTAAAAGCAGTGTGAAAATAAATATCAGTGGAGCATCTGGAACATCTTAAAAAGCAGCCTGGAGAGTGAAAATCAGTTGTAATCTGATTAACCTATGAAAGTGATTGGCAAATGCAATTACTGATAGGTAGACATTCAGATCCAGAGATGTCTGTTGATCTTGGTTCTTTTTTAATAGCCTTTTTCAGCAGTCTGTTCATTTCTGTTCCACCAGTGATTAGTGTGCAGCTCTTCCCTTTGAGTGCTGAAGAAAATCATTAGGTTTTTCACCACTGACAGCATACCATTCCTGGTAACTAGCCTGGAAATTTGGCCAAGGTCAGAAACTCTTAAGTGGATATGACTCTGTTGACCTCTTTGCTTGCAGACATTTTGACAAACTGGAAATCTCCTGGACTATTATGCCAGGGACCTTATGCTTTTTAAACACTGATTTATTGAGTGTCAAGTGTAAGGTACTTCATAGAGCTGATTAGAAAACTTGGGAAAAGCCAGTTCCTTGTTCTCAGAAACAGCCTGCTAGGCCAAATGTTCTTGGGCTAGTTTGTACAGGACTTGAGTGATGGACAGTGCTATATGTGTGTTGTTGTTGTTGTTAAGCACGTATGAGCTATGCCACAAGAGTTTTCATGAGTCATTTAAGCTTTTTATATAAAAAGACCTCCTTTCTTCAACTCCTCCCACTTCAAAATTAGCGATGCTTGAGCAATTCACTCTGAGCTTAGGGGATGCAGGTAACTTCTTTGCAGTTGCTATGGTTTGGTTTAAGCAAGAGCTGTTTAAAGAAACAGAAAAGCAATACTAATAAAGACTTCTAGTAGCAAGAGCAGAGCCTAAAAAAATCAGAACTATAGTAATCATGATGAAGTAGCTATTTGTTGGGCAGCTGAATGCAAAGTAGGATTAAAAGTGGGTATTGCCATTACTAAGGGTTGAAGATCAGTTTCCAAATTGTTTTAACATAAGGCAATAGTTACTTTTCTTGTAGGTTAGTTAATTTGGCAGATACAGAATGCACTCTTAAAATAAAAGTGCTTCAAATATGTTGCCTCTATCAAGTTCATTTTTTTGCTTTTTCATTTTAGGGGTAACAAAGCAGACTTTTACAATCCTACTAGACAAAATACACCTTTTTTTTTCTTCCCCTTTTTGTACACTCTTGAGATCTTTTTGTCAGGTTCTGTATTTATAGCAAGGATAAGTACTACATTCTAAGTCTTTTTGGGTGAATACTAAAAATGTGAAAGGCTCCTCTGTGGCAGATTTTAAAATAAAGAAGGAATTTTTTGTGGAGGAGAATCTCCCCGCCCCGACTTCCAGTGTATACATAACACTGCCCTTATGCAGTGCATATTTAAAATGATATTGTTTAATCACTATATTTATTATTATATTTATTATTTTTGTGACTGAAACATTGATTATTGAGAGTATGTTATCTATGTAATTTCTGGTTCTACAACTGTTGATCAGGCCTGCATCAGCCCTCTGATTTATGTTGCTGAGCAGACTGGAAGTCAGGTGATGTTGTGTCTTCCCTTCATCTCTAATCTGGCTGTCACTGTCACATTCTGCAGCAGCTACCCTGCAAGAGAAGCTTATCATCTTGCAGCTCTTGTGGAGGCAGGATTCACACACTGATGTACCAGATAGTCTGGTTCACTGGCAAAGTTCCTGGTCACTAGGTGCCATGAGAGTTTGGAAGACCATAGAGCTGCTTGTCCAGTTAGCAAATGGCTTTGTTTCTCACACAAACTAAAGGCTGTAACTGTTGTGTGCCAGGTAATATGTGCTGGGAGTTTGCAGCCCGTAGCGGGTCCTGTTTTCTTTCCTTATAGGAGTGTTGGTACTTGTGATTTGTGGTACTGTGTTGGCCAAACCTGTGTTCAGGAATGCAGCTGTTAATCCTGTTACCTATTTCACAGAATTCAGAAAAGGATTGAAATTGAAAGATGGTTTTATAAAATAATTTTTGTTTACAGTTGTGGTGTGTGTTGTGGATTGATATTCTTTTATTTCTTTAATTTGTACTCCTGGTAGCACTCCATATTACCCCAAAGACAACTCCAGTCCCATCTTACAAAACCCACAGGCAGCAAGATGGGAAGGTCAGAAGGAAGACTGCAAATGTCTGCTTATAGTATTCTGCTGTCATTCTCAACTGGTGGGACAATGTCATGCTCACCTTTCCACGTTACCTCCTTCAACTAAAGCTAGAATATTTTCATGGGAGCACTCCAGCCATATAGTGAAATGCCCTGGTATTAAACTCTTACACAAGATAGTGTAATAAATGCAGAAACTCAGTGGCTTTCTGGTAAAGGAGGATGTTCTAATTTCTCTGCATGGGTCATTTTTAGGAAGCATCTGCTTTTACTTAATTCTAGTTTACCTTTACTGTATGTTAACATGTTTTAATACTGATGATAAACAGTTTGACCCTGATAGCCAGTGAACAGAAAAAGAATAATATAAGATTTGTGGCTGTTATTGATCACATGGTGAGATCAGGATGGGAATTTCTCAATATAGCCTTGCTCAGATAAGCACAAAGGGAATTTAGTGATTTTCATGGAGAAAAGTCTGGGAACCTTTTGCTCATCCTGCCTCATCCTGCCAGGTCTCATCCAGATCATGCTTTAAATAAAGCTAGCAAATAGTGGAGAATTTGATTGTGAATCACTAACAGTTTGGAGATCATAGTGACCTAGTGGAGATAGTGTGCTAATTTCTCCTAGGAAATGGTCCTTTTGATGATAGAAGTGTTACAGTCAGCTGTTCAAAGCTGTTTCTTTATCAGGGGTTGCAGCACTCAGAATGCAGTAATTTATCCTGGGCCACTTTTTGTGTTCTAGCAGCCTCACTCCTGGGTTCCTTACCTTGCAGTCTTTCCATGTTATCACTCACTATTTCTTCTTTTTCTCCAGATTCTCCACCTTTTCTGTTTTAAAACCCAAGGTAAAAATGTGCAACGTTAACTCCCTAGACTACTGTTTAAGAGTGTGAACCTACATTGTCAGACAAAACATAATTGAGTTCAATACTACCCTTTCCTCTAAAGAGGGATGAAGCTTGTGGGTGTGTGTTTTTTCTTAAAAATATTTATTTATTTTAAAGAAAAAAGCATATTGTTCATCTGAGCTTTAGCTGAAGTTGGGAAATTTGTGTTATTTCTTATTGCTTGCTGGATTGCCATCTAGCAGCATTGCTCTGGCGTCAGCAATCAGCATTTCCATTAAGCTTGCAATTTCACACTGTTGGCTCCATTTAGGTGGGAACAGTAAGTACTGGGGATAGGGGCTATATAAAGCAAGTAAAGGGTTGGAAGTGAAGTAGCCTGCTCGACTGATCCTGGGAGCGATGGGTTGTGCCAGCATGTGCTCCAGCCCTCTGGCAAGCTGTTGATTCTCATTAAGAAAACAGCCTGTTTTCATGGATGTACCCTTGAGAGCGAGTCATGGGGAAAAGAGAGAACAGCTGGAGAGTGCTGGTGATGGGGAGCCTGCCAGTTGCCAGCTGCTTTTTGCCCCAGGGCTGTAGTGGCTGGGAGGAGGAACTCGGCAGTGCCTGTGGCAGCAGGAGGGAGCATAGAGGAGCGTCCTGGCAGGTGATTGCTGCAGCAGTGAGCACTGAGCTCCCTCCCGATCACAGCAGAGCAAAGGAGCTGGAACATGTTGACTAGTGATGTTGACAGAGCTTTTATTGCTTCCCTTGCTCGCCTGAGAGGGGTCTGCAGCATTGGTGCAAGAGTCTTGTTTTCTAGTGCTGCAGGTGATTGACGGGAAGCTGCAAGTGCTGTCCCCAGCAATTGGTTCACTTGTCCAAGGGTGCTGGGATAGTTTGTGCCTCAGGGAGTTCTGGTTGTGTTAGTTTGTAATAGCAATGTAACTATTTGCCCGACACGCTTCCTATTCCTACAACTCTATCTGGAAAATACCTTTGTTGATTCTTTTCTGTCAAACCAAATCTGTAGATACTCATCTCCTGCTGAGTTTGTTTTGATCACTGTTCTTCTGAGTGCCTGCTAAAGCTGAATGTGGCCAGATATGCACCCTCTTAACACTTGGGTCATCTCAGAATGTCATATTTGAGCCTTTTGCTTCCTAAATCTGAATTGCCTTATGGATATAGCATTTTCTAGAGGTGATTACTCTGTTCTGGGGTCTCTTCTCCTCATAGCTGCACAGGGAGCTGTATGGTTATCCTAGCTTAGTCCTTACGACTTCCAGTCTGAGACTGGAAGAGAGTGGACTGGTCTGTGGTTATGGTATTGTCATGTTGTGAGAATCTGCTGTTTTCACATTCTGTGCTGTAATTTCCTTTGTATAAGGGAATCATGCTGAGTTTTAGAATCTAGAAGAACATATAGGAAAGCATTGTTTGGCCTGTTGTTTCTCAGCGAGCATATGATGTTGACCATGTAGAGACAGAACACTGAGCATAGATGGACCTTTGATCTGGCTGGGTACAGCTAGGGCTTGTTGTGTTCCCTAATTATACTTCCAGTGCTGTTGCAGATAGAATGGTCCTGTTTTCTCTGAAGCATAGAAAGGCCAGTGCTGCTTCCTGAAGAATCTAATCCACTCTATTTTAGTTGTAGCCTTAACCAGTAAGCAGTAAGCCTTAACCAGATCTGGCTCACCTTGTGCTACAGTGGGTAGTGTGGACCTTGCCTCAGGAGTATGTACATAGGACCAGGGTGGCTATAGTATAGGTGGTTGCTGTGCTGCTGAAGCACTTGTAGGCAGATGACTTCTCTGTAGCATGGAAGTCTTGCCCAGATGTCATGATCAGCTGCCTTCTAGTGATATGTGGGTGGGGATCCTTCTAAGGGGGTTGTGATTTAAGACACTGGAAGGAGAACATTGAATTCACTGTTGGTTCAATGGTAACTTCTAGAGGGAATTGGAAAGTCACTGTTCTTCCCCGTGTGCCCTGAAAGTTGAAGAGTAGAAAATTGGAGGGTTTTGGTAGAGCACTAGATCATATTAGCGGATGCTGTGCTGCATCTGAGGAGCCCTCACAACTCTCTCTCCCTTGCTCCTTTCTTGAGGGCCATTATATGCACCATTAGAAGATTCTTGACCTGTAAGTGCAGCAGATGCAGTGACAGAGGCCTTCGTACTGTGCTCAACCTATCCAGGCTCTCATTGATGAGTGTCTCAGGGCTATTCTCTTCTGCTCCATTGTGCAATAACACATTAGAGCCTTCTGATGCTTCTGGCAGAGTCTGTGCTACATTCTGACTTGCCCAAGGGATGATGCTACTACTTTTTTTTCTCTCTTTTCCCTTGGCTTACCTCCATGGTTCTGTTGCATTACACATGATTCAAATAGAGAACACTGACACGCTAAATAAAAAAAAAACAAAACACTTTTATGTGAATCCAAATTCAGTTGGGGCTGAATGTACTTCTGTTTGAAACGAGGCTTAGAGGGAGACAACCTGAGTCTGCTATGTGAATAGGAATAGGGGAAAGAGGGAGTGAAGGGCATTGCCTCCTTCCTGGTAGATGAAAAGGAGAGATGGTGGCTACCTACAGTCTTCTCACAGGATTGGCTTGAAGGAGGGCAGCAAATAACTGAGCAGGCATGTGCTGCTGCTCCTTGGCAGACAGAATGGCTACAGAAGCTGATAAGGGAAAGTGTCTTCAAAAGCGAAAGAGCTAAGAGGTTCTTTCACTGCAGTTATTTCAGCTTATAAAGTAGGGAGGATATCTATAATGTCACTTTTCATCCTTTCATTATAATAATCCTTTGGAGAGAAAATTGCCCAAGAGCCAACCTGCTATATACCACTGTTTACATACAGCCTGTCACATGGCTCCCTGTCCACTCAGCATGCTTGTCTACTTGGGTTTGAGACTGTAAACATAGGTGTCCAAAGCTGTGTTGTCTTCTTGTTGATTTAAGAGGCATAGCCAGTGTACTTAGCTCAGGTCACTTACGTGAACATACTGGTGGCTTCTTGTTTAGTTACAGCCTTCTCCCTTTATTACTAAAGAAGTCCTGGTGACAGTGTTGTATTGTGAAATTCTGGATGTTTCAAGATTCACCACAGTTGGTGTTTTGGGTCCCACTAATGAATGCAAAGAACAAATCTTTAGGGAGGAAAAAAGGGCTCTGGAGGGTATTGCAAAAATGGTGCAGTTAATGTTGAAATAGATCTCATACCCAAAACATCCATTGCTGTTAAATCCTGGAACATAATTGAGGATAAGGTGGATGAGCCCAAGCAAGGATCACATTGGTGTCTGCCTGTGCAGCTGGGAGACTGAACTGCTTCTCTGCTGGGGATAAAAAAAAAGGGATCATTTCCTGACTAGTGTGAGAGGGCAGCCTGCAGATGGGGTATGAGAGGCAAACAATGATTGCAGCAGGGAAAATGTGAGACATCTGGTTTGGCTTCAGATTGTTTAGGAATAGTAGCATCAGTGCTCTGTTGGAGCTCAAGGGCAGAGGGGCATTCAGTCAGTTGGACTTCCCTCTAAAGATTTATTTTGTGTGTGTAATTGTTGCTGAAGGGCACTAGGCATATGAAGCCAGATCTAAAAGTTGCTAGTTCTGAAAACTTCAGGGCATAGCTGCCCTCGTTTTCAGTACAGGGTCTGTGTTACAAACTATAGAGACACAGCAAAGGGAATTAAAGGTTCCACAGTGTTTGTGGTCCTTAGAGACACTTGAGTAGAGGCTGCTGCAGAATGTGCTGGAGTGGAAAAAGGTTGGTTGCTCTTTTAGCATTGTGTATAGTGTACATCCCAGTTAGAAACATTGCATCTTTTTTAGGAATGTGTGATTTCCTAACAGTTGATAAATTTGTCAGTACAGTGTAAGCCGGTGACTATAAGCCTCTGATGGGTTAGTTCTTCTGACCAGGCTCTGAGCCCAGCATTCAGTTTCTTCCTCGTGTGAAGCCTGTCCCTCTCATTCCTAGTTATTAGGAAAGGAGCAGTACAGATAGTTTTGAGTGGGCTATGATACAGTGCAATTCAGGTATAAATACCAATTTCAAGCAGAGATAATCTCTTGTCTTCTTTCTAACTGAAACAGGAAAATTAAACATAGATTCATCACAATGGCTGAAACAAATGGAGGGATAGAACAGAGACGGTTGTCCTTAAATTGTTACCTTCAAGTTGTCACCAATATAGAGCAGTACAAGTGCTTCAGAGTGGTCTATGAGAAGTACTGCAGTGGGTATTTGTAGGATGCTTGTCCTTGCCATTTGGTGAGTGCTTGTGCTCTGGACAAATAGACTCCTTCTTTTAAAAGTAGTTTCTCCTCATCTCGGACAGCTTTCATGTTGGCTGTTTTGGGATGTTTGGTGGTGTCTTCCTGTCACACTATGCCATGACCTGCTGACAATGGCCATTCAGCAGGGCTCTTGTGGGAGAGCAAGAGGCAAAGAAATGAACATGAGGCTTCTCACAACTTGTCATGGGAAATCCAGAGTTCTGCTACTTTGCTTCCACAAACACAAGCTGCTGGTAGTTGAACAGCAGCACCTGGTCATGAGCTGTGGCCCTGTGGACTTTCTTGGCTGAGAAGGAGGTAAAACCATGCTTGTAACTATGAGATGGAGAAATGGCCAATGAGCTGCTATGACAGAGATGCAGGGCAGCTGTCTGCCGTCCAAGGCACTTACTGCAGGAGACTTTTTTGCTGTGGAGGTTTGGTTACCGTGGCAACCTGTTTTTAGCTGGATCTTTGCTCTGGTGGAGAGCCCATCTGTACCTGCTACTTTGTTTTGAAACGTTTGTTTTGCAGAAGAATAACTGACAGGGGTATTTTCAGAGCTGTATTATTATGGAATCCAGGCTCTGCTTTTGGTCCCAGGAGTTTGTCTGATGATGGGGTGATGATGGTGTGGAAAGTTATGTGGCTGGATTGAAAAGGTGTTAATGTATCTGCTTCATGAGGTGAGCTGCTGACATGGAATGGAGAAATGCTACTGCTTTTGGTTAATCCTGGAATAGCTCTGAAAGATACATCATTTGCATGCCTGGAGTTTGCAGAGAATTTTGTTCATTCCTGGTTTGCAGGTCAGCATCAGCCACCTGCTGGAAGATTAAACAGGAGTAGCTTCTGCCTGAGATGAGTAAATACCCACCTTGGGGCTGTAAGCTTCCCTTTTGGTGTGCGTATATAAACTTGAGATACTCATGGTGAACTTCTAGTATTGTAAAGTAGAAGTTACAGGACTGCATTCAGAATCTGACAGTTTTGTTTAAGTCAAGATCTGACTAGTGTGTTTGCCTGTTTCTGCTGTAGGTTTTTTTATTTTATCTTTTGTGAATACTTTGTAATCTTGAAGGGGATGAGTATCTAAATTCTGTCCATCTCATTCCTGTTCCCTGTGCTTTCTCTTCCTCTTTCATAGCCTGTACCTTGGGCTGAATGGTCTCTTCTGCATTCACTATGGAGTTCTCCCAAACCACAGTTTATTTTCTCACCAGTTACTGGATAGTGCGTGACACTTGTGTAATGGTGGGGGGAAAAGCAGATTAACAAGTTCTACTTGTGCCTGTAGGAAATTGGAGTAATGCCTGGTATTGTTCTGTTGGATGAAGTTACTAATTAGTAGATAATTAAGACCCTTTTAAAATGGTGTGTACAGTGTTCCAGGATTGACTTTTCAGGACATGTTAATTCAGATGTTTTAAGTCTTGAAATGTGTTGACTTCAGAGCAGACAGTACATTAAGAACCTCTTCTAGTCAGGTATCAGCTTTCTTTCCTGAACAACTATGATGCAGAAGAAACTAGTTTTCTGAAAATTTCAACAACTAGGAAAAAAAAGATAAAAAACTTTACATTTTATTCAAGTGCATGGAATGCAGTTGTTTATTGTATAGTCTGTTTGATTAAAGCATTTCTAGCCAACCTTTTTGTTAATTACCCCTGTTACTAACTGATACTGGGTGGTTACAGCAGGAGCTTTTGTTGTTTTATTGTTTAAGACAAATGTGAACCAGATCTGTAATCTTCACAGCACAGCCTCGGATAACTGACACAATAAAGTACTACATCCTTCTTTTTACCAGTGCAGCAGCATTGACACAGAGCTACAGAAAAGCTGTGCTGTGGGGGTTTTCTTACCTTTCGTATTTTTTATAACTGCGTGTATCAAAAGGAGTGACAGTTTGGGGCTGACTATGCATACATCATGTTGGTGATACACGAAGCAGAAATGAGACACTTGGATTCTCCAACCCCAAAGCTCGCTCCAGGATCTAGCAGATAGAAAAATCTCCATGAAATGACTGAGTTAACAAGAGATGTACCTTGAGCCTGAGTAGATTTGATTGGGAAGTCAGTGAAGGAGAATAAATGTGGGAAGGTAAAATAGCTGTTGCTTACCTGTTCAGCAGAGTATTTTAGCAACAAAAAGTACCACCAAACCATACATATAAATTGATATATTTCAAGTCGAATAGCTGGCATTTAGTTTAATTTACACTAGGTAATATAAATGCATCTGTATATAAGTGACTTGTGAGAATGGCTTTGCTTTTTGTAGTATTTAAAAAATATTTATTATTTTCTCCTAGCTTTGATCAACTTGTTGAAGTTCCTCATGTCTAATGAGACTGTGTTGCTGGCCAAGCACAACATTTTCACCCTTGCTCTTATGGTGAGCATGTTTACCTTTGCACAAATCCTCTTAACAACTTAATTATGAATTAATATTAGAAAGGAATTGTCATACTAAAAGGATTTTTGGGCTGTTAAGGAAATACGAGAACAAAGGCATGAAGCAGAGGACTATTATTGTGGTTTATTTCACTAGGTGTTTGGAAAGGGCAGTGCTTGGACTCTAGGGCTGGCACATTGAAATAAAGAAGTCTATGTGAGGAAAGGTCTAGTTTAATTTTCCAGATTTGTTAGTAATTTTGTTTTGTTCTATGCTTCTTTGTATGCAAAATAGAAACATGTTTTTCTGGCCCTAGAAAAAACAGTATTCGAGTTTGTCTGTCTCTTTGGTACTGTAAGGAAAATAAGAGATAAAGCAATGAAGTAATGCAATATTATCTCTTGCAAGCTATTCTTTTGAAGCTTTTGAACATAATTTGTATTGCTTCTGTTGCAGAATAGATTTGTGATAAATGTTCATGCAACTTCTTTTCACTTGTATAGGTTGTGAACCTGTTCAACATGTTCATCACTTACGGAGACACATTTCTGCCCACTCCCAGCAGCTATGATGAGCTGTATTATGAAATCATTCGGATGCACCAGAATTTTGACAACCTTTATTCTATGGGTAAGTACCTCCTGACTCGTCAGGACTGCTGCTGCCTGGAAGTGAGGGTGGTGGAAGAGGGATGTTTGTGTCAGATGTTTCCTGTCTACCTGCTACTGATGTGTGCTGTGCTGGGTGAACATGTTTTGTGTACTAGGGCATTCTGGTAAACTAAGAATTGAGAGAGGGATGAAGTTATTAAAAAGATAAGTTATTTTAATGTCACAATACGAACAAGCTTCTTGCCCTCCCTCTGTCACTTAATGTTGGAAATATAAATTCATTGTCACGATGGGATGACAATGTGGTATTTAATGTATGTTGTGTAGCTTTCCTCTATTACATTTGACAATTTTAAGTCAAAAAGCAGACGCATGCTGCAGAGCCACCCAACATAGAGAAACACTGAATCCAAATAAGAATTTGGAAAAGAATTTGAGAAACTTAAAGCAAGAAGCTTGCTGTGCTAGACAAATCAAATCTACTTCACTCATTGCCAAAGCAACCAAGAAAACAGCCCTCACAAACCTGCTTGCAGTGACAAGTGAATCACTGGACTGAAGAATGTGCCCTCTGGCAAAACAGGGAGAAGCTGCCATCCTTCAAGAGAGAGGGGAGGGAGTCAAGTGACACCCAGCAGGGAAGAGGAACAAAGTAGAGCAAGGAATGCATGGAGGCATTCAGGCAGTACTATACACAGGAACCTGCAGCCCAGGGTAGCTGCAGCAGCGCTGGAATGCTGCATACTTGAAGCTATGAAAAAAAGAATATAACTGTGTTCTTTGTTTGCTTTATTCCAAAAGGACCTTTTGTTCCATCATCCTCTGCTCCCTTGTCAGCGTGATCACCCAATGAACAGCAGGAATTAATATAAGCATAAAAGGAGAGTTAAAGGGCAGACAGTTGGCTGCAGCCCTCTTCTGACATGGGAGACATCCTCACCTAAATAAAAGTTGCTGACTACCTCCTGTCACTACAAGCAGAAGCAAACTGCCCTTTTGTAGAAATTTTCCACAATTTTTAGCCATTACCTAAGGGATCACTTGGCCATTTTTGTGACATCTGAGTGTGTAAGATTTTTTGCTATCCCATTTGCTAACCCAGTTTCTAGTTGTCAGTCCCAAGAGTTGCAGCTAGTAAGATGAGGTGCTTTTACTAGGTAATAATTTTTTCAAACCCATCCCCTGTGGAAGCTGAAGGTAAGTGGAATAGAAGAATAATGCACTCAAATACTTCCTCAGTTGGGTTGCAAAAGGCATGCCTGAACTATTGAAACAATTTATCACATGAATGTTTGCCATCCTCCTATGCAGAATAAACTACACTGAATTACTCTTGCAGATGTCTGAATTGAATATATTACTTCAGTTATTCAAGTAGAGTACCTACTCTTTGACAAAACAGTGTTAGTCAGTGCTGACAACTTTTTCTGCAGATAACATGTAATGATAGAATAGAAAGTGAGAAGGTAGCACCATCTCAAGCTGACGAAAGTTACCAGGTGTCCTGATAGCTTCCTTTTGCTTGTCAGCCCATCTCAGGGACTACAGTGACCCTTCTCTCCTCTAGCCTTGGGGTATTTGTCAGCATAGATGAGAAAGCTACTTGATCCTTTGGTTTTTCTGTTAATGTGGTTGAAACTTTCAGTGTTGGGAGTGCAGGTGGAATCTAATTGACTTGGTTTTCTTTCTCTTTTTCTGAAACTGAGCTTTCCAGATCTACAGGACTGAAAGCTTCTGTCCTTCAATTACAGGCATAAGTATGTAGCCACTGTGCTTAAGCATTCACTTGTAGCATCCATGCTTCTGGATGATCCTAAATTTGATTGGTGAGCTGTTTCTTTACTTCTAAATTGAGGATGAACCTGTCTTGTGGGGTCTAACCTCCAGAAAACCCGGCATGTACAAATTCATAGAAAATTCCCTTTGTTCAGGCAATATGGAAATTAATCAAAACATCTGCTGCAGGATCTGCTCTTGTTTTGATGCCTACCAAGAGTTGTGCAAGTAACTGCCACCATAAAAACAGTACATATTTTGACCTAAATAAATATTTTTGGTACTCTGGCAGAAAAGAATTGGATTCCCTAGAAGTTCTTCCTGTTGCAGAATGTTTTCAGATCTGCTCTTAAGTCTGTCAGAGACCATCTGTGCAAGAGAACACCACCCTTATTCCTGCAGGCAGTGTTTTTTCTTTACGCTGATGTGTAATTACCCTCTGCAACTCTAGATAAATGGGCATGTAAAGAATTCTTCATTGCTGCAGAGGGCTTAAACTGCAGTATGTAGTCCAGCTCAGATGGAACCTTGTGTAAGCAGGAGCTGGAGTAGAACAGCTGTGTGTGGAATAAAAGCTATTCTAGGCTTGGGACGCTGCTGTGTTTCTGGGGAAAATGAACTGTGTATGTAATAATTAAAGCAGTTCTGAGGACCCAGGTTCTTCCATTCCCACAGCCTCCATGTCATTATTCTGTTCTGCTCACCCTTTTTATGTTCCTTATGTTTCTTAGGTGGATCTTGAAGGGAACTTCTACCCTGGATCACAAATAGTCTCAAAGATGACCTTTATTTTGATGTGGTTCCTGGATCGCCTTCTTGCCAAAGCAGATATTTTTTTTTTCCTGTTTTGATTTATGAAATTGCCAGTTCTGTGCCAGCACTGTTAACTGTCTTCTCCTTTCAGTTCTCAGGCTGTCTACCAATGCTGGTCAATGGAAAGAGCCTGCAAGCAAGGTGACCCATGCATTAGTCAATATTAGGTAAGGAGTAGAATTTAATTACTCTTTTAAAGTTTCTCATTTCCTGTGTGACTACATTTTTATCATGACAGTTTCACATTTGTTTTAATGAATTTTGTTTTGAATTTGTTCTGCTTGTTGGGCTAAATTGTTGCTCTAAAGAGGACTCATAGGCATAAAGGAATGATCATCTGGATTCGATTGTCCTGTAATAATTCTCTCAGCTCTTCTGTAGACTGAGTGCTTTCAAAGCATAGCACGAACTGTAATGAATTAATCTTCACATCATTCTGGGAGATGTTGTACAGTAGAGAATAATGCTGTGCTGGCAGAGCAATTGTGAACCTAATAGATTTCTGTTGCATGGTTCTATTGCAATTCCACAAAGCTATGAAGGGAACTGTAAGCCTCCTGTAATGAGCAGATTCGAGGCCTCTTAATATTGCAGGATTTTTATGTGCGTTTAAAACTGATTATTTAAGGACATTTTAATGTTCTCTTAAGCCTCCTCTTCCTGTTCAAGGGCAGAAATGGAGAAGTTATGCTTTACTTGTAAGGCTAAGGAGTGTAAATCTAGGTATGTATTCTTTCACAATGGCAATAATTTATTTTTCTGGCACCTGAAGCAGCTACTACTGACCAAGCTGGGTACTGGGCAAGAGGATTATGGATACGATTGACTGGAAAATGGAGGAACGTTGAGAGGGAAAATATACTTATTTGCTCTGGCTTGTAAACAAACCATAAAGGTAAAAGACTTACACTGAAAAAAAATCTGTCTATCAGGCACTTGGTGTCTGTGCAGCACCAGGTAGCTCAGTAATGTTGCATTGCTAGTACTTGTCATTTTCCTCTCTACAAAAGACATTGTGTAGGACAAACTCATTGAGGGCATTTTTCAAGTCAGTATGCATCTTACATGTCTGTAAACCACATTAAAGGTTTCCTTTGTAAGTCTGTAAGCTTGATAACCTCATATATGGTTCTAGACTTATTTTGCTATTATGCTTCTCTTTGGATTTTTTAACCAGATGTAAGTGAACATATGTGGGTAGATAGCACACTTGGAGAGAAGCAGCAGAGCAGGTGGCTGTTGACTACTGTCCCTTAATGTGACACAAGGTGTCTGCATGGGAATGCTCTGTATAACCAGCGAGGGAAGTCTAAACTCGGAGGAGAGAAAAACCAAGTGATCACAGAGTTTGTGCGCACCTCTGATTTTATGGAACCAAGACTTTGCACGGGCTTATTTCCTTTTGGCTTTGCAACTGCTTTTGTGAAGATCAGCATGCAGCTGAGACAAGATGCAACCAAAAAACTGGCACCGTGATACACCTTCAAGGACATGTTCAGAAGGTGGTGATGTCTGGAATCAGTGAAGCCTTTAGTCTCTTTCTCTTCTGGACTTCTGGGAGCTTTCCTCTGCTCCACCCAACTGCTCATCTATATTGAAATTTCATGAATGACTGCTTTTCATTCAGTGAAATTAGTAAAGGTCTAAATTACAGATGATTCAAGGCCTTGAGAGTGCATAGAATTCTGAGAAGTTAGTCTGTTTGATTTATCTCATTTCCTCACTCTCAAAAAAAAAAGGAAGGAAGGGAGAGTTTTGTCGTCTGGTTTGTTTTCTTCTGGTGGTAAAAATAATATGTTTGAAAGGGTCTTTAGCTGAGTAGATTTCACAGCAGCCAGAGAAGTCCAAAGGTAGTGTGCTTTTGTGAACGTCTTTGTGACCACAGTGTGATGGTTCAGAGTGGTGACTGGTACTGGAACCTGGCTTATCTCCCCATCATCTGGATTTCCTGTTTGTTGGTGCCCCTTTGGTTTTCCCTTAGAGGGGTCTTAGCGTACTGTGTCTTATTTGGATGCTTTAGCCGTGAAGAAAATGAATTTAGAGAAATCCACACTGTTTTTTTTCCTCACCTTGCTTCATCATTCTGTAAAGTTTTTATGAGCAGTGATTACATGCTTTTTGCTCTAACTGTGCACTGCAAAGTCATGCTTTGGTTTATATCTTGGTCTCATTACACAAACTATTTAAAAATAAATAAACATTGCAATTTCCTTATCCTAGGGCTTTTAGTGGATTTTAGAAATGGAAAAGCATCTGCTTGTGCATGCATACAGTGGGCTTTAACAAGTGTCCTAAATCCTAGTGTACATTTTTATGTGCATGTCTGCCAGGAGATGAGTGGTGAGTTGTTTACAATGCTTCAAGGCTGCAATGCATTTGTGTTACAGGAGTAGCTGTTGAGGAGACACCAAAACAGTCCTGCTTGTACCCCACAGTGCTGGACTGATGAGCTCTGCTGATTAATTGCTTAAAAGACAGTCAGGATGAGTAATACCTAGAGAATCTGAGACACATTCTTTAAATTCAGCCACAGAGAGATTCCACTTTGTGTATCCTATTATGGTATGAACAATACATTTTAGTTGGATTGAAAGTTCTCCAGTAGACAATCTGAGTTTTGTTGTGGCTGATTATTTGATGTTCGTTGTCCTTACTCCAGTCATAAAAGCAGTCATGAATATTCTTTTTGAGTATTAAGAGATAGGGAGGCTATTCCTGCCTTCTCTCCTTTTTACAGATAATTCATAATTTCTGTCCAACTCAAAGAAAATGAAAAATTGAAGAAGAAAGAATAATAATATCCTTATCTGTTAAGAAAATCTTACATACCAAACCAGAATGAGTGATTCTGATTGCTGTCCTATCTCATAATAGTCATTATAATTTCTGTCTGTGGATTTGTCTCTGTGGCTTTCATAAATAATTGAGATGTGATAGACTGCAAGATATAGCTGCAGCACTGATGGGGTTGAAATAGGAAGGTGCAGCAGTTGATGGTTTGAAAACTCACCTTCTCACCTATGAGGAAATAAACACATTTTGAGACTTTTTTTTTTTTAAACTAATGAGCCTCTTCAAGATAACATTGTGCAGGTTTGCATTTAATGAGAATTTTATTAACACAGGGTTCAAAGGGGCGTTTTCTGATTGCCTATTCAGTGAGAAAGGTGGCAGCTGAATCCCTGTATTCTTTTAATAGACTTTCTCCTGATCAGGATTTTTCCA
>VWYI01051440.1:0-19396 GCA_013399455.1 Anthoscopus minutus
GTCGTACATGGTGTCGTTCATGGTATCGTGCAGCTGCGCCACTCGCGTTCCTGTCTGGGCTTCTATTTCATGCATTCCAACACCAGATCATGGCTTTGTCACACAATCCAGTAATCTGGCAAGAAAACTGCTGAAACAGTTGTTAGAACTCTCAGCTCAAAAGAGCTCTCAAAATCAAAGAACAATGGTAAAGGACAAAAAAGGACTAGTATTCCAAGCCTCAAAATGTAGATATATCACAACCGTCTGCTCTTAACAAGGACATCCTGTGTTTCAGAGTGTTTACACAATACAGCAACATCATCTTCACTGGGGAGAAAAAATTCTGTATGGTACTGGTACTAAGAACCCTGACAGCAATACATTTGTAAGACAAGAAACATTTGATAAGATAAATGACCTAGCTTGGTTTATTTATATTTCACAATCATGAATACTGGGAGCAGCAATTTTTTACATTTAGAGGCAGGGCCAGAGGAAGACCACAACACAGTTTGCCTAACTCATAATGTTATAAATAAATTCAGCCCAGAGCCAATTTGGGTAAATATAAGTTCTAATTTATTAAGCAAGCACGGGTAATTAGCGCTGGGCAGACTAGGAGCTTATTCCACCAATCGGCACGCGAAGAATGCAGGTTAGAGCATAGCTTATATATGGTTCAGGCTTTGTTTGGCAAAACTTCCTCCTCCTGTTGCTTGGTGGTCGTTTTAACCCTTTGATGGTCATTGAGGCTGAAGTTTTTAGTCTTCTTCAGGTTGCTGTCATGCGCAGTACATGTGGTTATCACATTTGGAAAATATGCTGATTGGGCAGCGTTTCCATAGCTTTATCTAGGCCTTCATTCTATCCTAAGCAATAATAATTCTTTTGTATAGCTTTGAACACTAATTAGTTTCTATGTGTAACAATTTCTTTGTGTAACAATTTCTCTGCATTGTTGCAGAGTGACAACTGGTAAGAATTTCTTTATGATAACAATAATATGACAGATTTTGGACCCAGCTGGGCTCACAATAATAAATCTTCCAGGGTCAGTTTAAGATGTCTCTGTTCTCCACCTCACCTTCTAATGGAGCTTACTGAACTTGAAGCAGGGAAAGCAGGATGAGGATCATGTGTCTTAACTCCCAGTACAAAACAAATTTCATGGTCTGGAAAGCAGAGATTCAGCCACACAGTCCCTTCTTCTGTGCAGTAATGGTCATGAGCTCAGATGATAGTCAGGAGCACTGCCTTCTTAAATTAACCCAGGAAGTTATGCTAAATTCAAGGGCATTGAAACTTCCTCTGGGAGCAGTATATTTAACTTGAGTCACCTATTATACATGCTGTGTGGATGGTGAATACTGATGCAATAAAATAAAATGGTGTAGGAGGAGGGTTGAAGATAAGCTTCTGCCCATCCTCATCCAGTGGTCCTGACTGACATCACATTTGCACTGGGTATAGTGAGGTGGTATGGTGCAGCATCTGTCTCAAAAATGCCACCCACAGACTTCAGCTTTACCCAAGTAAGGAACCTGAATGACATCAGCTTGATTTATTAAGCCAGTAGTAAGCTGCTACTTTTATTGAGGGACACTGGGTGCCCACCACCAAAGAAATTAATCTGAGTTTCTTTCTCCTTTCCTAAAAATGGCCTGAAGACAAAGCATCATACAAAGAATCAGTTTTCCCACCACTAATTTGTGTAAAGGTAATTTAGAATAAACTGTTTCAAAAGTCTTGACACTCCAATTATCTGCTAAGTTCCCCCTTAATACAAAAACGTTTAAACTGATGGAAAATTTTGCTTTCATTACATGAAATCAAGGGGTTTGTGATACTGCTTTGAATACAACTAGTGAGAGGAGCAGAGTGTACAATAAACATAAAAGCAGTGGTTTAATTTAAGGAAAGTTTCATCTAAGGTTTCCAGGGTTTCTCTTCTTTCCATTTCAAAAGAAACACACACACACAAAAGCATATTTTCACATCTATTAAATTGCAAGTGAGTTTTGTTTCTGTGCAAAACTTCTGTATTATACATATGGAAGTACAGCACATGATTTCTAAATGCAATTACATCTTCATTAGATGTTTTATTTGGCATGAGTCCCATGGAGGAATCACAGAGCTCTGATCTATTCCTGATAAAAGTACAAAAGTTTTCAGGAAAATGCATCATTTGTCCCTGGGAAGAGAAGTCATGCCTTTTGGTTTTAAGAACAGTTCTGTTAGCTCACTCTTTTGTTTGTGGAATAGAGAGCAAAATCTGCTAAACTCTTATTAGATGTCAACTAATTTTCCCTCCTTTGATTTAAGTGAAGTCATATATATTTTATACTACTGCAAGTCCAGAATTAGGGTTTTGCATCTGTTATTCTGTTTTATTATTATATTATTCTATTTTCAGAATCCTCATGCAATATGAATCATGGAGTTAAAATGATATAGGAGATGGCACAGGCAGGCATATAGCCCACAAATCAGTATTTTCTGGCCTTTCAGTGAGGGCTGATCTTGAGTGTAATGCCATGAAAACTGTATAAACCAACTGCAATTCATGGCTATGACTGTTATTTAGTTATGTGACATGGTGCCAGTGTCCTGGCTAGCTCTCCCCCAGGCACCATGCTGGGAGTGAGGAACAGCTCCCAAACTGATGTCAGGAGCTGAACCTTACAGCTGCTGCTCTGCAGCACTTCCTAGCTGTCAGCGCAAGGAGGAGGTAAAAGATTGAGGAGGAGGCTCTCAGTTTGTACTCCAGGGTACAAAGTAAAGTTTAATCCTCAAAAGGTATAGTTTAATCTTCAAAAGTCAGACACTGAGAAGCCCTGAACACCTCTGAACACGGCATTTTATCCTGGGGCAATTCAAGGGGAGGGTGCAGTTCTTTGACCAATGGGGAATCTGGGAGGGAGGAGAAAAGGGAGGGGATTGCAATTGTGGCACCAATAAGAGAACAAAGGGGGCGGGAACAGCTCACATAAACCAACATCGAGTAACGGGATTGACAGGGAACTTAGGGGGATTGACATGCCAATGGGAGGGGAGACAGGGAACTTTCTGGATAAACGGTTTGCAATGATGGATAGGGAAGGCACTGGAATAAGGGGTTGGGTTACAGAAATAGGCAGCATAGGGGAGGATACAACTTAGGGTGGAACCAACAACGTAATGGAGGAGTACTTAACAATACAAAGGGTAATTGAACCAAATACAATGAAGAAAAACACACTGCAAGTTATTGTAGTAATACTTTCAGCCAAAGAATAAATCTGCATCTGACCACAAATTAGCAAGGGATAACCAGGTGGAACATGAAGAGAATGCAATCTGTGCAATGAATTTATCGTAAGACGCCCTGTATATTTCCTTGAAAAGAACATTTAGGATGTAGACAAGATGATTGCACAGTGCATTGTATGTAAGAAATTTAGTATTTTCCCTAAAATTATGTTCTTCTTTGTCTACTGCTTACAAAGAGTAGATAATTCCTAGTAACGAGATGCTGCGCTGATACAGGTAGAAACTCTTTTCCATTTCTGGTTGTCTGAATCCATAATGGCCAGTGCATTATCACTGAGGGAAAATACAGAAAAAGCTTTTTTTACAGAAAATGATATCACTAATTTTCACAACTCTGTTCTGGAAAAAATATTAATGCTTAACCTGTAAGAACACAGACGCATTTCATCTAAACTGACAATCCTACTGCAGTTACATCTTCATCACCTGTGCCTGGTTCTTGGTAAGAGAAAAGCTCAGCATCTCTCCTCCTGGACACATTGTATAGCATGTGTCAATGTTCTGTGTTACATGCACTCTGGATCGTAAGGAAAATAAAGAAAATAATTAACACTTTCAAGCAGTTGTTAGTGTGTTACATAGATATAAAATTTACTTGCCACAAACTTACAACTGTAAATATGTAATTTTAAAAAACCTTAGAAGCATAAAGCATAAGCCAGTGACAAGAGCTATTATAGTGGGAATAAGGAGTTTGGAGTTTCTTTGGTCGGTTGGTTGGTTTTATGTTAAAGACTTGCTTTGGATATTTTTTAATTCATGGTTTCACTCAATATGATATGTGCAATAAACTTGGGTATTGTGCATGGTTGGGATTGAGCAGGGAAAAAGGGCCCGACTTTTCCAGCATTCACTGCTGTTGCATGAGTGTGTGAACAGGAAATAATGAAAAAATATTTCTTTTCTATTAAGCCTTATCCCATAAGACTCTGGATGGTTCTTTGTAGTTTTTCCCTGTAAGTCATGTTTACATCAGTTTTTAGCAGGGGTTAAAAAGCACAATCTCTTGGAAATAAAATGCACAAGAAACACATGTATTGGAAGATGCCATAAACATGATTATTTTGCAACTGGTTATTGTCCTTAATACACTGTGATTGAGAGATTTTTCTTTGAATTTTGGAAACGCTTGCAAACTGTGACCTCTCCAGTTCTGAGTAGTGCATTTAAAGATTGAAAGTGTTAAAAGACTCCAGGCTATATACTTCAAAGTTGTACTGAGTGGCAAGGGCTGTAACAAGTGCTTACACTCCTTATCAGCTGCCAAACTTGTGACAGCCAACTTGGAAGCCTGACCTCCATGGTTGTCCTGAAACCAGAAATCTTTGATATCCCTAGCCAACTTTTGTGGTCCTAGGGAGGATTTGTAGGAACACAGTATTGGATTCGTTGGAAATTTGCAAATCGTGGACATTTTGAGAGAAATAGTATGCATTTGCCCAGCTGATTCCATTTCATGAGTCTATTTTGCTAAGTTTCAGATTTTTTTTCTGGAATTCCTAATATACCTTACAAGTTAATAGAGGACTGAGAAATGCCAGCAGCTCTCTTTCCTGTTTCCACCCACAGGTGCCCTATACTATGCCAGCTGTGTGCAGATTGCTGTATACTGTGATCAGGTTGTGATTGTGCAGCATTTGCATTTACACTGGTTCTGCACATCCCTATGGTATAACTCCTTAATATTAACTCTCTAAAATGATTAAGGGGATGTTTTCAGGGATCTTTTCCAGTTCTCTTGTTCCAAGAGGGTCCCCTTATTTCAAGTGGCTGGTGTAAGTGTTTGAGGGTTGTGGCAGGACCTAAGGATATATTTCACAGCACTGGATACATGGCAGTCAGAGAAAGGGAGTTCTGAAAAGCCAAATCATTTTCTGAGTAACTTGAACTTGTGTCTTCTTACAATCTGACTGGCAGACATAGGATTGAGCCTTTAAAAATGTCAAAGCATTGTCAGTCAGGCTTTAGCAGAAGAGAAGGAAAGTAGAGTTGTTTATTTTTAGTTCAAAACCAGCAAGTTTCTGTAGAAGTCACAAGAGGAGCTTTGATTTCTTTTTTAAATTATTCTCAGTTTGAAGCTTCTAGCACTTTATTATAGTGCTGTTTTTGAAATAATAGTTAATCATTAATCAGAACTCCTTTCACAACCAGTTTTATGTAGGTTCTATAAACAAGGAGTTTTTTTACAATTTATTCAGTTTCTAATCTAATTTCCACATCCTGTTTTTCTGTGGTACTTAACTGCTCCAGTGAAATTGTTCAAGGAAATTTCATAATCATTAACTCTCTATCTGCATTTCCATCATGACTCTCCTTTCCTAGAAACTGAAAGAGGACCACAAAATTGGTTCAGTGCTGGAGAATCATTATTTTCTTTTGAATATAGAAAATTGTGTAGAAATATAAATCCTAGCACTGGTATGTACAGCCTGGAAAGAAAGCAACAGTGTTACCACATCCCCAGCTTACCTCTGATTTTATTGTATATACAACCTAATTTTGTATCTGCTACCAAAATGGAGTGAGACACACTTAAGATTACCTCAGACCCATGTGACATGTCATTCATACCACACTGTCATGGTAGGGGTGGTATCTCATTTAATAATAAAATCTCAGGTAATGTTGCTTGGCAACATTTTTCCAGCTGGAAAACTTCCTGCATTTAAGAGCTGCCATCCAAGTCTGTTTCTCAAAGAGCAAAGTATTGCCTATTAAGCCTCCTCAAGCAGTGCTATTCACAAGGGTCAGCAAAGCCTTGGAAAATTTATTTTCACATCATCACCACTCTTTATTTGTTTTTATCCTTCACCTGCCTCCATATTTTCCATTGATGTTCTTGTTTCTGATTCAGGCATATTGGAAGCTCCCTGTATGAAAAGGTTGCACTACAAAACTCACAGGAAATTCCTCTATCACCTGTCCATAAAACTGATGAGGATCAAGAGTTATGAAATATTGCCTCTGATTTATTGCAGGAATAAATAATTTTCCCCTTTTAAGTTCTTACACAAAGAAAATCCTGCATGTTTATTATGATGCTTATGTTAAGATATTTTCTGTTTGTGCTAAGGCTTTCTCTAAAGTTGTGTATAAAGAAATAAATGGCATTTATGCTTTAGACAGGCAGTAATTTTTGGTAGTTCTTAAGAATGACGGGAGAGTATTAGATCTTGAGCAGTTACTGAAATAAATACATTAATATTTAATTTAACATATGAAAGGGCACCTGGTTCCTGTTCCAGAAGTAATAGGAGCACTTAACTTGGATTGCATATAGGCTTTTGTTTAAAAGGTTTGTAAACCATGTAATGGAGGTATTTTATGTACTTATCCTTACACAACATTTATGAAGTCAGACTTGTTTTCCAAGACAGTTTCAGTGTTAATCTTTAACAACTCTGCAATTCAGATAATATAGGAATAGAAATGTAATATTAACCAATAGAATAAAAGCACTGAGGATATTTTGAAGTACCTAAGAGATATTTATAAATTAACATTAGGAATTATCTAGTTTGAAATTATTTTCAGCTGAGACTTCTGTATATCACCTTATCTTGTATCCAAACATCTAGAAAAAAAAAATTTATAAGTTCCAGAGTTGGAAAGGGTTTGGTTTTGCTTGAAGGCCTATGAAATAAATGGACCTTATAGGCATTAATCAGGTATATGTCATTGATTTTAGTGTGAGTGATATTTTCTATAATACTTCCCATTTTATTTTTCACAGAGGTGAACAAATTTTTAAAAAAGACATTTGACTGGACTCTTTATCCAAAAGTTTGTAGTGAAAGGATGACTTTTTAAAGATTGTATATCCTCCAGTGAATGCACTGGAAATTGTATAAAATTTATAAATTAGAGTGAACCTCATGGTTCCAGTTTCTGAAGCTGTTCTTGATGTATAAAAACAGAAATTGTAATAATATCAAAAGTCAATTTTAACAAATGAAGCCTGCAGACTTTCAAGTAGCATTTTTCCAGTTGACTAGTCTGTCCATTCAAGAGTGAACAGGTACAAAGGTTTTATTTAAAAGGGAATAATTTGGACAAATAATCAACAGTGTTGGATAGATTTTTTCACTTCATAAACTTCAAATCGGTGTATTTTAACAGAAGATTTCACTGTTATGCTTCTTAAAATTAAGTTAAAATTATTCTGACTAATAAAACAAAGAATTTCTCCTGAAAAAATAATTGCCTTTCTTCCATGCTGATATAATAGCTGTTATTCAAATATCTAGTCTAAGCAGGGTCTACCTGTTAGAACATGGCAGTTTTTGCATAAAAATGATTGCAGATCTTACAGTTTGTATTTTGTTCTATGGATGAGTGGAGGTTTTTTGTACATTTCCTGCTAATCTGAGTTAAGTGCAAATCTGGATTTAAACTATTTAATAGCAACCAAAGCACTGGGTACTGATTAGAAGAATAGCACATCTTAAAAACAGGACCTGTCATTCTTAACCTTCCATCCAGAAATATTCCCTTTATTTGATCTATACAAAATGTTTTCTACTTTTCCTGACCTTGTATTTCAATTTTAGATATCTTAGAGAGTCTTCCTTAATAGTAATGCAAGAAGACTTATCAGGAATAACATTTAACCAGCTTTGTTCTCTGGAGAAAAATGGTACAGCTTCTATACAAAAATGGTGATAGGAGTGTAGGTCATTCCTGAGTTCCAAGTGATAATCTTTTTGAGCTAGAAAATGTTTATGTATGGTGCTACTATTCAAGAATGGACAGGTTTTGTTATTTGTATTATCAAGGGCTTTTAAAGGGGATTTTCCTTGGCTTTTTTGTTTGGTTGGTTTTGGTTGTTTTGGTTTGTTGGTTTTTTGGGATTTTTTTTTTGTCCAGATTTGCAGTGATTGAAACACCATTTGTGGCCAAAGATTCTTGGAAATGTCCCAAAAGATTTTGTGTATGGACACTTCTCAATTGAAAACAAACTATTGTAGTTTCTGTGGCCAAGGCATGGAACCAATCTGTTTGTTTCAAAGAACCTAAGTTTGTTCTTTCCACAACTTTTGATGCAGGTCAGTGATTCCATTAATGTCACCTGATAAGCAAACCACGGCCTTTATAAATTAATGATCACATGCCCTTGGAAACCTAGCCCTTGTTTTAATTTAAAACAGAAGTTCTTTAATTCTGGGAGGATTTTTCCCCCCTATTTGGAAGAAGTCAACTGTGTATTATTTTTCTGCCATGGAAGTTCCTGAGTATGTTCTGAAAAAAAACAAAGTCTTTGTTGTAATTCCTACGTATGACACACTTAATAATTTTACTGTGATTTGTTGGATGGAAATATATGGTGTATTATTAAAAAACAAAAGATAAAAGCCAACACAAAAAGAAACAGAGCATTAGAATCTCTTACTTTTAGAACAGCAGTTCTGGTATGAAACAGTGAAATTGCCACTTCTTCCCTATTATTCCCCAAGTTTTATCCTGGATATTGATGGGATTGACAGACACAGCTACCTAAGAGAATGTAAATATGGAGTTATTACTATTTCTGCATTATAGAAAAAACCAGTATCAATAATAATGTTTGAAAGTGGCTTGATCCTTCAAGAGAACTAGCAGATATTTTAATATCTCTAAAATCATGAGTCTACCAGTGTGCTTGAGGCACACACACAACCATGCAGCCCCTGTGATTTTGCCTGTACTTAAAAGCATGTCAGCCTCACTAGGCTTATCTGTTCTTAAAGAAGGAACTCTATAAATCTGCTTTTAAGGGAAAATCTGACTTATAAAGTGTGAAATCATTTAGCAAATCTACAACCTAAAATTCTTAGTGATTATGGGGAGTTAAATTTCATGAGATCTGTCCCCTGCATAAAGAGAAAGTTAAGATATCCAATAGATTGGAGTGGGAAAGTGAGGTTAATGTTTCCAACAGGAAAATCTAGACACGGAGATTGTTCCATTTCTATAAGAATTCAGTCAGACTATTGTGGAGACCCTGGGTTGAGGGGGCAGAGCAGGAGAAGCTTCCCCACAAGGGGATGTTGAGGCTCCTTCCCCTGTTCCTGTGTCCCTGGGCCACTCCCTCCCTATTCCCTGGCTGGCCCCTGGTCTGGGTGCTGCGGCAGACGAGGATCACCCCAGGCCCAGGCAGGAGGAGGGAAGCTGGACCTGGGACCTGTGGATATTATATAAAGGCCCCTGTTGCTTTTTTACCCTGGACTTTACTAGTTAATATTCAAGCTGCAACAGACTATTGCACGCATTCATGTAGTGTAGAATGCGCTATCCCAAACCTGAAATTCAGACTGATTTGGATACAGTTTATAAATGGAGGGGTCAAATTCAGCTTTTTCAAACAAACCATAAGACTGTTCAACTCAAAAAGAGTCAAAGGTATCATGGATGAATGCAGTATAATATTGAGGCATACTGAATGCCCTGAGCTTACTCTGAAGTGAGCTTACTCTAGGAGACTTCCCATCTCCCTGTGGGATTCCTAGTCCATTTTACACATCAACAAAAAGACTTGTCAAGATAAGAATCGACACTTTTTATTGAGAAATAGCCAGGAACACTAAAATCCGGTTCATTCAGATCAATCCAAACTTCTTCAGGAGGTAGATGTGCTATTTTAAAAGCCCCAAAGTGGGAGCTTTTGAGTTTGAAACAATTTTTCTTTCCATTAGTGAGGGGGCCAGGAATATTTTTCTTAATTCTGACTTGGTACATAATTTTGAGGATATTGGAAAGTCTCTGTAAAGCCCAATTTCTCTCTCTTTCTCTCTCTCTCAGTTGGGGCTTTTTTCCCACTGCCTGTGTCTATTTTTCTGTATTCCTCACCTAGACCTTAGGGCTGGTAAGAGATGTAGTAGTGTGACTTTTTACTGGCTGTATGCTCTTCTGCTCAGCATGAATTTCCCAAAAAGGAACAGTATAGTGCAGTTACCATGAATCTGGTAGCTTTTTCTGGCTGTGACATTTAATATCCTGAACAATTCTAAATGTGTCTTTAATCTCATTCATTTTGCTGATTGTGAAAAATGAGCATCACAGGAGCTGAAGTTCCCAGCTTGAAGTAATAAGTAATGTTCTATTATATGTTTACAGGCTAATTAAAAAAAAAGAAAAAAATTAAAAATTAACCTCCTGACTGCTCTGAGAATGGAACAAACCTGAGAATGAAATGGTGGAATTGAGCCTCATGCTTTTCAGGGTAGCCCTATTTACTGAACAGACTTTTCATTCCTTCATTATATCTGTATTTATTTATGCTTGACAGTGTTTTATTAAAAAGTTGAAGGGTATTCATGACAGAAATCTGCTCTGTAGGCAAGACAAACAGCTATACTGTGGAAGGTCACCCTTGTAGCCTGGGTTAAATGGGCAGGGTTGATGCGCAACCAAGTGTGTACAAATATCTTACAATTGCTGAACCTGACTACAGATTTTAAAATGGTCAAATCTCATACCAAAGCATTGAGGCGCAAAATTCCTTCTTACCGAGCAGTTGGATCCTTATTATAGCTATGCTACTCATCACACTTAATCCTGTGATGTCCAGAGTCTTCCTAGATCTTGCTGAAACTGAGCTCTGCACACCTTTTGTACTGAAGTCTATACATAGATGTATAGACTATGTTCAGACTGTACAGGTAAGTTCAAAATAGAGCAATTTCCTGTGTAAGGCATTGATGAGACCATAGATCCCTCTATGAGGCTGTTTGACTACAGAAATGAGCAATTGTTCACATCATATTTAATAAATCCTCTGGCACTCTGGTAAAAGGACCTATGTTTAGCTGAAGTTTTGGTATGAATGTACTTCCAGAGGTTTAACAACCTTTCACTTTTCAAGGTGTTTTTTATTTAAACTAATGAAAATGAGCTCCACTTAAAAGGCTTTTAAATACTGATTAAAAACTAAATCAGCTGTCCATTATCCCCAGGTGGCCTTGTTCTAAGAGCAGTAATTCAGAGAGAGTCAAACAAGTATTCTTTTTTAATGTAGATAGATCTTGAGTCGGGAGAACTTTATAAGAGCTGTTTATGAATCATCGTCAACCTTTCAAATGACAATGAAAATAGATTTGTAAACACAGAACTTTCCCCTTCCATTTCTGTCCCATTTGTTAGAAATAAGGAAGAAAACCAAGCATACTTCTAAAGATTCCATGTGGCATGTCTAGCAGAAATGTAAGTAGCTGCAGTATTTTCAAACAAACCAAATATTGACATAGTCAGTGTCATCACATTAATAGCAATTTAAACTGAAATATTAGCTTATAGGATGTCTTATTTCACCTATTTGCTAAATTTTCTCCAGGGATGGAAAAGTTTCAGAAACATCTACAACACAAATGAACAACAATAAAACCTCAGTGGATTAGCTTTCTTTGATTGGGTGGTGGTGTTCGGTTTTTTGGTTTTGGTGGGTTTGAAATTTTTATGCATTATGGTTATGGTTGAGAGCACTGATGTGGGATTTAAGTAGTTAAACATTATTTAAAATTCTGGGAGAACAAAGATTTCAAGTTTATAAAGGATAACTTATCTAAGAAGCATGAACACTCACTGCTTGAACACTAAGATAGTTTTAAGGAACTTTCCCTGTGCTTTTCAGGTACAAAATTTCACTTTAGATAAAGAACTTCTTGATGTTGGAATGCAAGCTTAACTAGTAAGAGGAACATTTGAACAGTGCAAAATATTTGTGATCACTTCATGAAAAAATAAGGCAGCACATTTTTGAGAACATTTAGATATAATAAGAAAAACTCTTATTCCCTGCAAATCTCTGTATTCCACCAGAGATAACACTTTCCTTGTTTTTTATACTCCATGTGACTCTTTGCTCATTATTACTTGTAGCAAAATGAATGCCCAAAGGTTGCTGGCTGAAATAGTATTACAGAGTATTAGGAGAATTGTGCAGCATTGTTACCTTGCTGCAGCAGGAAAGATGGAAAAAACAAGCCCTTGTTGGCTGAAGTGTTTGAAATTACCTTTCTTGAACAGATTATGGCCTTGAATCCTGTGCCTGTCTACAGTTGTCTGTTAGCTCCTGTTACAGTGACTGTTCTGGGGATGTGCCTTGCAAAGCTGAACAAAGCTGTGTATCCCAAAGAGCTGCAGGAAAGCTGGCTCAGTCCTAGTATCCAGCTGGTCCTTCTCTGACTCCCACTTGTGAGTGCTTTGTCCGGCAAAACTTGTAGGTGACCAGGATGCTATTGTTCCCAGGCTTATGAAGAGAGGCAGAAGAAACTGCTCAGGGATGTTATGAAGACAAGGCTGCAGAGACATGAAGGTGTCCTACCAGCTGGGTGGGGGTCATGCAGTCACACTCACGTGCCTTTTACCTTGTGACTTTCTAATGGCTTCTAGAACTGGGCACATGACACCAGGGAATGCAGCGTGTGTGTCTGAGGTAATGAGCAAACATCCCTAAATAGAATGCTTGTCTGGAGAAGTATTCACACTTTGGTCAGTGAAATGCTAATGTCCCCTACCACCTCCCAGGTTAAGTTTATTTTTTTTCTGTCCTTATTGGAGACAGAATAATAATTTAATTGTGGAGTAAGGTTCCACTTTAAGTGTCGGATTCTAGGAATCCTTTCTACTCCAATGCTAATGCAGAGCAGATTGTAATACAGTGTAAGTGCATGCCTAAAACAAAGAGAACACTGGTATTTCGAAGAATGTCCTTGGCTGATAGCTGTATTTAATTTTCCAGAGTAATTGGAAAAAAGTTATTTTCCAAGGTAATGAGATTTTTCCTAAAATCTCCTACTGTTTTACTGCTGAGGAATCTTCACTATGAGACTATGGAGATAATGTGTTTGTAGAAAGTATAGTGCTTTGAATGGAAAAAGCAAAAAATTATATATATGGAAAAGGGCATTAAAAACTACATGGACAGCATAACCCCAGCTGTCTGCTATATTGATATATTAGTATTGCATGCAGGGTTGCACACAGCAGAGCTGGGATTCCATTCTTTGACATGTCATGTACTATTATTTTTTAGCACAAGTGTAGAAGCCTATATGAAAAGCCATGTCTTTTGGGAAAAATGCTGAGAAATGGCAGATATGCAAACACCAATAAATAAAGAGCATGGCATAGATATTTCACCTTGAAATTCATTCCCTCCTTACTGTCTGTTTCTGGTTTCAGAAAACTCTATAAGTGTTTAGTCTTTTTTTTCTTTTTTCTTTTTTTTAATATTTATTTTGAGTGTCTGTAAGAAATGGTCACTTTCTGTGCAAAGAAATTATCACTTTCTGTTCAGCTTTATATTCTCTCTGCCTCCCCTGCAAACAAAATAATTACTTTCCAGGGGAAGGAGTATCTCTGTGGAGAGGTCAGATCTGTGTAAGTAGAGGAAAGAGATCTAACAGGCTCAAAAAGACTGGGAATGAGACTATATTACTGCAAAGACATTTGTTTTGCACAGCACATCTCTAATCAGACATCAAAGTGTGATGCTCCTTTTCACCAGCAGCTTTGGTGCTTTTTCACAATTGGAGGGAACTGTGGTTCTCTTTATTAGCAAAAGTTTATAAATTCTCTAGTATGGATGGAATTACCCCTCCAAAAATGTTTTTGTTCCCCCCGAGTCATCAAGACTTTTGTAATTACTTTCTCTGTGTGTTCTTAACTTTCCTTCATGAGCGAATTGCTAAATGAAAACCTTTCCTGGCCCCTGGGCTGGATCCAAAGGTCTCGTGTTTTCAAGTGCTCATTGTTACTGTTTCCTGCTCTAATGTGCCTTTTTTCTTTATTGGAGTAAATCTCTGGCTCATGTGAAGCATGTCAGCTCTCCAAATGATCTATCAGGGGAGTTAAGAGTTGCTCATATCTCAATTCACTGTACTCTTTACATAAATAGAGCATTCTCAGTCTCATTTAGATGTCAGAAACAACCTAGTAAAAATAGCATGAAACTTTAGATTTATTCATTCACCTTTACAGAGTAAATTAATGTAGTTGGAATGTGGGGCTGCCTTAAGGAAAATTTAAACCAGGCTAGCATGTTTACCTGGACAATTGTTCCAGGCTAGGATGTATCAGGCCAGTTTCAGCAGCTCTGTTGACACATAGCAACATGTTTAGTGGCTATGACTTTACTGCTTGCAAGTGAACATCCTTTGTATATTTAGCCTAAAATGTGATGCCACACCCTCCATAAACATAGAATATTTTCTAGCTTCTTTCTGTTCTTTTGAGTGTATTCAGTGCTTATTTTGGAGTAGTTTTTAAATGGAAACAGTTTCATTTAAAAGCACATTCTTAACCTATGGGTTATGTCTTCCTTTAAACAATGTCAACGTTCTGCAACATGAAAAAATAATTACACTTGAAAAGCTGATGCAATAATTAGATTCTTGAATAATTCCTTAGTTACAGCATCTAAAAGAGAACACAAGACTGACATGTAATTCCAGTCAAGCCTTCTGGTTTTCATTTTTCAAGCTATTGAAATAAGCTTTACTAAATAAGAGGATTCTGAGGTATCTGAAGATATTTGCATGTATGCTATGAAATAAATTATCATTCAAATAAAATGTAGCCACCATTCAATTACTCTCAAAGAATGCTCTTTTTCCAAGTTTATTTCCAAGTCCTTTTTCCAGGTTTATTACTGCTGCATAAGGATTAGTGAATTGGGCATTGTTACTGGTACTGGCAAAAGTAATAAAGAATCATTGCCAGTGGTCTTATACTAAAACTTTAAGGAGAATTAATTATTTTGAGCAGACCTTAAGTTCAACTTTATTTAAGAGCAAGGAAAGTGCATGTCAGGATAGGACATCCCTAGTCTCCTTTTCAATTCATCTAAGAGTTAGGAATCTTTTGAGGAATGCCACAAACACAAGTGCTCTTCTAAAGTGATAGAATCTACATTTAGAGCTCTAATTTTGCTGAAAGGTGTGTAAAACCTTATATATTGGAATTTTGTGTGCCTGAGTATGCTTCAGCAGAAAAATTATTTCCATTTTGACTTAATCTCAGATTGCCTTTGGATCAGTCTGTCTTACATGCAAGAATAATTAAAAATAGGTTAAGTTTGCCAGAATAACCTATTGTGCCAAATCAGTGACATTTTGTTTATTTTGCCCTTCCCAGCATGGAAGATAAAGGTCTTATTATGGAAGCTGTTGTTGGTATTTAAAAAAAAATTACCCTGAGAGCACAGAAAGGATGTTGTGATTAAACTCCCTAAGTAAAGGTGCGAGTATTTGTGCCTGGAAGAAATGAAAAATGGTATTTGAAATAGGTCAGGCTATTTATATAATTGTGGGCAAACAGTCTCTCAAGTTTTCCTTTGGAAAACTTTACAGAAAACTCTATCTTGTTGCTGTGGAGGAAGTTTAGTCTCATGAAGTAATTATAAAGTCAAACTCAGGACACTGAAAGGAAAGAGGTTGTGGGAGGAAGTTGCAAGCTTCATTCTACAGGGCAGAAAAAGGGATAAGATAGTGTTGACAGGACTTCTGGCAGCCCTTAGACCACCGAGTAAGACTAGAACTTGTCTGAAATAACTTCTCCATAACACATTATATGATCATCAAGTCTTCAGCACTGCTTTGTTCTTGCCTTCTGGCCTGAGATATCCTGTCTGAATGCAAAGAGGCTGAGAGAGATGTCTCCTTAGCTGAATATTTTAAAACCAAGCTGGAGTGCTCCTGCAAGCTCCAGTGAGTGGCTTGCTGTCTCCTTTGGCTTCTTCTATTCATATGTGATCAATCAGAATTGAGGGAAGCCTTAGAAAATAATTCTATCTATCTATCTATCTATCTATCTATCTATCTATCTATCTATCTCTGGTACTACAGGAATGTTTCTATGTAGGAATCAGGGACACAGAGAATATTTCTCTGCCTGTTCTGGGAGCTCCTGACCCCCAGGAAAACCCTGCTTTTAACCTCCATCCATGGAGAAAGTTTCCAAGGCTTTGGGTTGGAAACAACCAGTGTGTGAATTTAGATAGTAGTGTAGTTGGTAGTTTGTCACTTGGTGAAAAAGGGATATTTGGGTTTTATATTATATGGGTGTAAGTGAAGATTCAAGATGGAGAATTGTGGACATTGCCTCAGTTTCCCTTCTCTTTCTTCACCTACTCTATGCTTTGCAGTGTTGGGAGCACAATCTTACTGGATAAGAGAGTCCAAAATGCAGATGTTGTGTGGACAAATAATTAGTTATTGGTAGTAAATAACAATAGACGTTTCAAGAATATGGTGTTAAGTAATTGGTTACCTTATCTTGTATAAATTCAGACATTTTGAGCCTCTTGGGTTTCTTGCTGGTGTGTTTTTCAAGAGTGCAGAGCCTGTGTTATCCTTGGCTCAAACCTTATGATCAGAAATAATAAACAGCATTTGAAGACTGAACAGCAAAGCCTGTCTGCTTCATTTGTAAGTGCAGTACAGTCTATCAGGGGTTGCTCAATATTACAACCCCCTCGTGTTGGAGGAGATACCCAACATTTCTCCAGTGCTTGGAAGGGCATGCGCAGTCTAGGTCTTCCTTGAGCAAATTCCAGACATGTTAGAAAGATAGCTAATGGACAAGATGCAGTAGATATCCAGTACTCCAACACATTCACTATTTGATTTCAGTTTATGCTACAAAACATGTACTTGGTTCTACAAGCTCATGGAGTTTCATTCAGAGACTGGCTTGTTTGCTGTCTTTGTGTTTGCTACTCAGTCAATGTTAAAATAAATTTCAAATACTGCTGTGAAAGCATCTACAAACTAACTTGCAAACGCAGAAGAATTAATCACTAAATAATATTCTTTCATCAAGTCATAGGGTCAGAAGACATATTGTTGGTATCTTAGGGATTGTCAAAGTGTTATTTTCATGAGAAAATAATTCACACATCAAATATAGGGATACAACATACCTGTACAAATGCAATATGGGGTATTGTTATAAGGGAGTAACAAAAAAAATCACATGGACTTGAAGACTAATTCATTTTGCTGCTCATTCAGAACAAACCAAGAAAAGATATGGAGAGTGAGCTAGCCTTAAGAATTGCTCAGGGGTGTATTAAACCTCAAAATAGGGGACTGAGTTACAATAATGAAGTATTCTTTGAAGTTATTTTCCCTCCCTCTTTATAAACTTGGAGATGTGTTGGCAGCTCAGATAAGAACAACAAGTCTTTTCACACTCAACTTTCTCCATAACACTTTAAGCCAATATCCCATTTCGGTTTTCTATTATATAGTTTGCCATCATAAATTAGGTGCATATCTTTAGGATTAAATCCCTGAGCTCATCTTCTCTTTTGAAAACATCTCCTCTTTTGAAAACTACAGCAACAGATGCTCTTCTCTATTACAGCCAGCTTGCACATTCAGGCCAAGAAAGCCAAAGGCATAAAGTAATATGGATGTTTACATGCCTTACCTTGAAAAGATCACTGGTAATCTGCAATTCAAGGCTTGCACCGGAGGTTTCTCCAACAATTCTAATGCAGGAAGAATTGATGTCATAGCAGAAGAAGACAGATGTTAATTAATCTTTTATTTCCTAATACTGTTTTTAACAGTTCGAATGTTCAAACCTTCTTGAGAGTATTCTTTAGGCATAAAAAACCCACATTATGAAAGAAGGCATTTGATGTTCTCAAAATCTCATGGAAATATATGCCCTGCAAATATGGCATTTAAAAGTAATTTCTAAGTAATGCTGAGCACACTTTGTGTTAAATATTTTAGCTGAGATTTATTACACTAAATTTATGACCTCTCAAACATGATGAGGTAAAAGTCTAGGCCTGCATAATTAGGCAGAGTGTTAATGTTCAAATTTGTAAAAAACCATCTCTACCTAAGTGTGGGGTAAAATACCATTAGGGTAATGTCTTGTCTTCTGTCTTTCAAAGTACTTCTGCACTCTCTCCTTAATAACAAAATGTAAACCTGTTATTCAACCAAATGTTTGTAGTTCCACAACCAAAGATGTAGTTTCACAGTGATTTCTAACCCATCACAGAAAGTCAATGCAGTTTTGCTAAGTCTCTCCACTTAAAGTTCTTCCTGTTGGTCCTTAGTTGCCTGGCCTTCTCTTAATCTCTAGACTACTTGGGAATGTAGTTCCTTCTTTGTTCCCTTGGTAGCAGACATTCTGGCCTCAAATCTATTCACCCCTCTCCTTCCCCTGCTGCTGTCTACAATGAAGATAAATCCATGCTGAGGAACCCAGCTGGAAAGGGGAGCCAAGAGCCAGCAGAGCTCATTCTTGACTGTGGGGATGATTCTGGATCCTTATGGATAATGCTTCCCTATGGCTTCCACGCATTCGTGCTGATTTCTATCATCTTCCCTTCTCACTCAAGCAGTTAACAGATGAGATGTGTATAGAATTATAGAATTGTTTAGGTTGGAAAAGACCTTTGAGATAATTTGAGTCCAGCCATTAAACCAGCACTACCAAACCCACCACATGACCCTAAGTACTCCATCTGCACATCTTTTAAATGCGTCCAGGGACATTGACTCCACTACTTCCCTAGGCAGCCTATGCCACTATTTGACAATCCTTTCCATGAAGAAATTTTCCCTAATATTCAATCTAAACCTCACCTGGTGCAACTTGAGTCTGATTCCTCTTGTTCTACTGCTTGTTACCTTGGAGAAGAGACTGACAACCACCTGGCTGCATCTTCCTTTCAGGAGAGCAGTAAGGCCCCCCTCGAGCCTTCTTTTCTTCTGGCTGAACATCCCCAGCTCCCTCAGTCACTCCTTACTACATGTGTGCTCCAGACCCTTTCCCAGCTTCATTGCCCTTCTCTGGGCACACTCCACATCTTTCTTGTACTGAGAGGCCCAGAACTGAACACAGGATTTGAGGTGTCTCACCAGTGTTGGGTACAGGGGGACTATCAGTGCCCTGGTCCTGCTGGCCTGTTGTCGGTTTAGAACTAGCTAAACTCACAAGTGCACTTACTCATTTTTTGTTATGAGATATGATTTTAGGAAAAAGGAAAGCAGGCTCAAACTTAAAGACTATAAAGAAAGTTTTATTAACAAAACTAAAATAGGAAAAAAAAGGAAAATCAGAATGAAAGCTCCAGAACACTTCCCTCCCCTGCCCACTT
>VWYI01051490.1:0-51993 GCA_013399455.1 Anthoscopus minutus
TTGAGGCATTTGACCTTTCTCATATTATTGTTCAAGAGAAAAAAAATTTTTTTTGAGAGCTATTTTAGGGAGAATTACTAAAACAAAAAGAAAATAATTCTCCAAATTCTCACTTGTCTATCTCCAAAAAAAAAATGCAAGTACTATTATATTTTAATACTCATAAGCAGAAAGTGTAAGTGCTTTTTTTAAAGAGTGTACAGAGGTCTGGAACTGGTTTTGTTCTGTTGACCTAACTTGATTTACACCAGTTTACACAGTTGAGAAACTGATACATTAATGCTGCTGGGAAAGTCATCTCACACCTCTGGTTTGTTTTTCCTTATTTAATCTTTTTTCATTATTAAGATATGGTGATCTATTAAGCATGATAAGGTATATATATCTTTTTTTAATGGCTTTCGCTCTTTTGTTGAGAAATAATTTTGAGAGTGCAATTAAGTAATAACAAAAATAAATGCCCAGATATCTTTGTGAATACCAGTGCTAGCTTTTATTTAGTATATATAAGGAGATCACATCATTAATTATTGCAAATATTCAGACAGTGGATACTTATACACATGGTTTTGAATCACTGAATATATACAAGAGTAACTTTTAATCTGTGAAATATTCAAACACATGTATAATCAGACATTTATCTTCTTACAATAACTTGCACACTTGCAATCAGGGAATGGAAAAAATAGTAGGTGATTAGCATGTCCAGACACATAATGATGAGTGTTGATTGGTTAAAGTGAGCACTTTCCAAACAAAGAAAAGTATTCGTCAAAACTGTTTTACAATTTGGGATATATTTGCTATATTCATTGTCAGGCAGCGCTATTAGTGATTCTGATTCCAAGAAATTTAAGATAAAATGTAAAAAGCACAAGCCTTAGGGAGAGTTTGTGGAGGACAAAGTGCCACAGAAATGTGTTTATAGAAATATCAGTTTTATTTCATAGGCATTAATATTAGAAATCATTTCAGTGCTCGGTGACATTAGCATATGTGGTGAAGCCTCTGCTTCTGTGCCTCTGGTTTTAACATCTGTAAGTATAAGGGCAAATCTTGACAAATGTTTCTGAAGGTTTTATGTTCCCTTTATCCCACCACCGGATTGCAATCTGTGTTGTGCCCGCTGCAATAACAGGAGAATTGGGATCAGATAACCGCTTCCACAGATTAGATGTGAAGAAAGGGTGTTACAACAACATTCCCACTTCCTCCTAGGTTTTACCCCTACTCTGTGTTTCTGTGACAGGACAAGAGGGGGAAAAAGGAAAATTTATCTTTTTGCTACATCTATTTCTATCAGTTTCCCCAGCCAGCCCTCAAATACGTGTCTCAGTAGTGGATACATTACACAACCGCTTCTGGAAGGAAGGAATTAAAGCAAACCTCAAGCAATCAATGCCCTAAGAAATTTCACTAAGAGCTGGACTAAAAGGTGATTAAACGAAGCTGAATCCAAGAACACATTTTCCCTGCAAGGAAAGGATAAAATGTCCCTTTAAGGCTAAGTTGATATAAATGTATATAGAATTTTTAAATATAACTCCCACCTCAGTGAAGCACTCAGTCTTAAATACTGGCACATAGGAAAGCCATGGAAACTCCTTCAGCTGGAGGGTCTTTTTCAAAACTTAAAATTCTGAAAAGGCTTAACAGACTTTTTGATAATTTACAGTCATCTCCACCATGCTAGACATACTGATTAAGGGTTATGAGCCAAGTGCTTTTTCCAGGTCCAACTTAGATTAGTTACAACATCCAGAGTTTTTAATTGGAAAGAAAAGAGGAGGACATTAAAGAGGGCATTCTAAAGCTCCACATTTTGTATTGCACCTGTGTGTTCTGTCCTCCAGTTATTCAGAATAGGTACTAGAAGTCACTGGCTGAAAAGAAAGTAAATTATCATAAAGTTTTTTTGTGAGGAGCTTCTCAGCCTGAGGAAGCAGCACTCTAGCAGGGAAATTCTTGATCTTTCATGGATGTGGATAAAGTCACTTCTGAGGGGAAAGGATAAAGTGAGGAAATGTGTTTTCTGACTGTGGTGTGAAAAGTGGCAGGAACAGATTTTTGGTCCTCAGAACAGGGATCTTGGACTTTTATAGCTGAATTCATTGTGCTCCTAACCATGTTTCATATCTTGTTTCCCCTATTTAGCAAAGTTGGATAATGATTTACTTTTGGTATAGCCTGGAGTGAGAAAGAAATTGGTAATCAATTGCCTTTTTCCACACTCCAGAGTGTTTCAGTGTCTAAAAAGTCACAGAGGTTCCCCCAGAAGTTCATGCAGGGATTGTTCTACTGGCCAAAACCTTTGCTCTAGACCACTCTTTCCTCAGGATGCATCTACCATCATGGTGAGGATGCAGGAATTGTTCTATCATAGCCAGGATTTCCAGCACAACTTTTTGGCTACATTGAAGATACTGCATTGGAATCAGATGTGTGTGGAAAACAGGACACTGTGTCTAATCTGTTTCAAAATGTCCTCACACACAGTGCAGAGGGACAAAAACTAAAAAGTATTCATTATTATTTTTGTTTTTCTATAGATTTTTGCATATTTCCTGTTATATGATTGATCTAAGCCAATGTCTATAAAGTTATATAAATGTTTTGTAGGTCTATAAAGATTCATGACTTTCTGTACAGTAGCAATGTTCTTGATGTTGTTGCACTGTCTGGAGCTAATGTTCTGATTAATGCATGTTTTGCTTCCTGATTTAAGAAATATTTTATGGCTAAAAATCCTTAGATGATCTCTGACTTACTGCATCTTCTTTTCTATTTCCTCTTCTCTTTTCTTTCCAGCTTCTTATTCCCATATATATGTATAATACAAATATGTGTTTGGAAATCTGTCAGCTTTAGAGATATCCCTGATGCAATACTATTATGAGATGTCTCACCAGACTAGTATTTGTATAGAAAAATGATTTTTTGTTTGTGAATCTATCACAATGTGGAGGGGTACTCTAGTCAGCGTGAGTTGTTTGTCAAAACAACAACAAGCAAATGTGGCCACATCATTTACAGACTTGTGGGGGACAAGAGGGAGGCTGCTTCTGCTGTTAAAACAGCATGAAAAGTCAGGGTGATTTGTCACAAGCACAGCACAGAAGTGCCACCTGCAGCTCCCATTTCCCAGGCAGTGGGGGATGTGCTTGGGAAGGCAGGGGGTGTGATGGGGGCACACCTTGGACCAAGGAACTGAACGATCTGCAGAGAAGAACTTCTTGAAACATGACCTAACTCAGTCCTCTGGTCCAAGTCTGAGCACCACAACCAGCAGCAGAAGGCTGGGTTAGGCTGTCTGTGGCTTTTCAGAGAGATGGTTGGGGTAGGGGACAACAGGCTTTGAACTCTTATGCAGAAATACAGAATATAGCTCTGTTGTTTACACCCTCTCCTTAGGCAGCACTGCCAATGGAAACTGCTTCTATAGGGCAGTCACTGTTTGATTTTCCTTTCCATTTCCTCATGCACTGAAATCCAAGTGTTTATGGTGATGTCCACACTGCCTTCTTTAGTTTTAAGTCAGAAAGCAATGCAGTAAAAAATGATCTTTCCCTAAAAAATTTGTTCACAAAGGACTTTAAGGGTAAACTAAATATGTCTTCTCTGCTACAGGGATGAAACATGGATAGAGCACTTTTTATATTTTTGAGGTCTATTTACCAGAACTGGACTGTTAGCCAGTTAATCCTCTGGTCCCTTGGCTTGAACTTGCTGGAGGAGTGGTGTGCAAAAGAAAGCGCCCACTTTGTTTTTATCTGCCAAGCTGTAAACCACCTATAGTGTCCTTTTGTGTCTTTTGTGAAGCCTGTTAATAGCTGTTACTGCTAATTGCTGTGCTTAGCTCGCTGTGTTCATCTCTGGCCAGGAACCAGGGAGATCAAAGAGCAGGACACTCCATAAAGTCTTGCAGTGTTCATCCTGCAGCTCTAATTCACCTGCACATGGCCGAGGTACTGCACAGGGCTGGTACAAAACATTCAAAAACAGATGGAGAGAGAAAAAATTTGGTTTGTTTTACACAAACATTTGAACTGCTGTAGATTCAAAATGTAGACTCAAGATGAAATGTTTTGCACTACTTTGAAGCAGGACAGTGCCTTCGGAGGCTATCCCGAGACCTCTCTATCTACAGCGCACTATAAGGTGAGATAAGTTTCTCCTTTTCTTAAAAAAGCAGCTCCGTAGAAACACACAACTCGACAAAACCCAAGTCCTTCAGTAGATTAAAACCCACAAAATGCAGTGGTCTAGTACCTCAGATCTTTATTAGAATCGATAAAAAAGTCCTAAAATATATGTTGTTCCATATAATTAGAGTTGAAGGATCAAGAGCTTTCTCAGCACCCAACACGTCTGAAACTACAAGTGCCTCAGAGGTGAAAACACTCACCCATTCCTGTGAAGGGCTTCCAATCTGATGTTACATTGGAAAATCCCTTCTTTCACCTTCCCCTGACTTAGAAGTGGGGGCCCTGGCATTGTTATGGAAATTTCAAAGAGTTGTAGGTATTCCCAAATACACAGAAAGGCCTCCCTGAGGCCTTCCTTCAGGCTTAATGTTGGATTCTGGCATGAGACATGCCACTGTTATTGAGGTGCATTGTCCATCTACACTCTTTGAGGGACAAACAATTGCCCCATTAATGATTGGGTAGGTTCTAACAAATCTATCTCCTGGAGAAAAGAGAATATACATACACACATACATACATATATATATATATACACCCACACACATATATATATAATCCTTATATATATGATCCTTAAATAATTGTAGGTTGAGAATATCAGCCATGATACCAGCTTTGACACAACTTTGGACTTCAGTAGGCCTTAAGGGTTACAACTGTTTTGTTAAATTTTGGAAGAAAATCTTCATTTAATGTTTTTGTGCAAAATACATTAAGAATCTGAATTTGCTTCCTCATGGTGGTCTCTTGCTTAATAGATTCACCAGATCTCTGGCACGTTATTATGGATTTCCTGCTCATGTTAGCTGTAGATTTTTGTCTCTGCTCTGATGAATTGTTGATATAAAATTACTAGCTGATGTTTATCCACAGACATAGGAATAACAGTATTATTCACTATTCCTATATATATTTTGTGTCATTACGACTGTAAGGGCTTGTCTGAATAATAAAGATTCCCTTGAGTGGGACTCACTAGGGTAAATGACTGTTTAATAAAGACAGATAATGTAGATGAATCATTTTGACTACTTAGAGGAGCAATTGTGCTAAAACTCCTAACTTACACAAAGTCCTTCTGAACACATTAGGGGTCAAATCCTGCCCCTTGAGATCATTGCTACATTGCTGCTGAACAGAAAAGCACTGAGGTCTCATTTTAGGAGCAGGGACAAAATTTTTGCAATGGGAACTTGATTTCTTTATGCGGGCGAAACGCCCAAATGCCACCATTATTTCAACACTAAGACTGTAAGTAGTATAAAAACATGCCTACATAAATGTCTATATTCTGTCTTCATATATTGAAATATGTGTTTAAAATAGATTTCTGCTAAATTATATGGCTTAGTTTTCTCTCTTCTCCACGATGTGATACTTCATGGTACACTGAAAGAATAAGAATATGAGTTTATTAAGTTTACTCAGAAAACTATTCAGTCATCTGTATGAGCTCTTGGAGCTATGTCAACATTTTCTTGAAAGATATCTGAGATTATTTGATGTTTACTTTTTTAAGTACAGTATTTGTGAGTAAAAGTGCACAAGAACATTTTATTACATTTTAAATGTAATTCCTGATCCCAGAGTGCTGTCTATATAAATCTGAACAAACCTACGAAATCACTATCTATATTAGATCAGCAAATCCTCTCAGTCCCAGAACTGGTCAATGTGTTAAGAATAAGAGGCAAAAGTGAAATTCCTTGGTAATAAAACTTCTGAGCCCTGACAACTGTGAAGTAATGCTATTTCTTGCAGCATTGCCTAGACCTTTCAAAGTGCACTACTCTTTATTATATGCCTTTCCTCTGCCCCTAAACCTTCACTTCTAAAGTGCACATCTCACAGGTAACTAGTATATAATGTACTTTTCAATCAACCTCCTAATTCACTCAATGCAGCATGAGTTTTAGATAAACCAGGAAGATGTGAAATACAGAATAAAAGGTTTAGGTTGTATGATGCCACTCACCTGTTTTAAATCTTTCACTATCTGGGGAAAAAATACGGAGAGTTCTACTTCAGGATAATTCAGTGTGGCCCAGCTCTTCTCCCAGGCAGAAATTACAACAGCTCCCAGCATTTCTGCAAGGTCCTGCTCCTGATCTTCTGGGAGATTTACACTTTTTCCCAGCTTGTTCTGTCCCAGCTCTTGCCAGGCCTCATGTAAGTAACACGATGATGTCTCCTTTGGATCCACCAGCTCTATGGGGCAATTTTGCCCTTCAGGTCCCAGTACCTGTGCTGGCATTGCTCTGTCCTCTCACATGTGTCTGCCTTTCAACCAAGAGTGGAAGTGAGCAGCACTAGAAGGGCTGAGATGGTTTTGCTTTTGTGCAGCCTCTTTGGTTTCATGGAGTAAAAATTTTCTAAAGGTAAAACACAGGGTGAACCAGATTTCATCAGTAGAGTGGAACAAGATGATTCAAAGGTGCAGGTCCTCCTAATTACCAGATTTCCCATAACTTTTGTAAACTTATATATAAATCCCCTGAAGTGAAGAACCTAAATACAACATTAAAATTTGTTTTGTGGTTTGAAAGCAGATCCAAGGTTTTGCAGGGTAATTGGCTGCTGCTCTGATTGTTTTTGCTTGCACACGCAGGCTGTGGTGGGCTTGTCTCTGCTGGCAGTGTGGATAGGTTTAATTTTACTCTGATTAAGGCAAAATACCTTGCTGAGAGGCTCAGGTTCAACATCATGCTAATAAACTCTGTGGCTCTTGGACAAGAGATGTTTTCCATCTGGCAAGTCTAGAGAATGGCCTTGAGCAGGACTTCATTTGTGTGCAGAAATCCCTGTGGATGTGAGCATAAGTTTTTGAGGGGCCTAATTCATGAAGTAAATATGTTAAAAAACACAGACCATTTAAAAAGCACATGGTCCAGAATTAAAAAATCACAGAGTTAATGGACTTAAAGGTAAGGGGCAGCGAGTGATTACGTATACAGATTTGCTTTTTATTTTTATTTTTTTCTTGCTGGCCTTGAGTCAGGCTAATCTTTACTGCACAAGGTAGAGCATGGCAAATATGGAAACATCTGTGTTATGCAAATTCCTCTGAAATGGTTGAATGACAGGTTACTGACTGTATTTTGGAGCTGTTCCAGGTAGAGTGAATCAACAGTTTCCAGCAAGTCAATCCAGCAAAAATCTGCAGGTTTCCTTTTGATGCATACAGAGCTGTGAGCTTCTGTGTTGACTGCCTTCAGCTGAAACTAGAAATAGTTTAAAAAATAAAAAAAATTATTTAGGCCTTAGAGGAACTCCGATATCTAAAGGACAGACTGAATTTAGCCAGAGATTTCTGTTCCAAATTTCCAGCAAGCTTGCCTGTGATAAGTTTTCCTCCCTCCGTCTTGATTTAGTCCCTCAGACATCCCTAGGGAGACACATGAGTGTGTCCTGGAGCATTTTGATCCTCTCCATGGAGCGGGGAGCTCCCCATGTGAACCCAGGGCAGCCCAGGCCTCTCTCTTGCTGTGTGAGTGGGGACATGAGGGCAAGTGAGGGAGAAGATGTCAGCTCTTAGACATCAGAAACTTCCCAGTCTGCTCTGTGAGAATGACATGAGGATGAAAGTTTGTGAGAATCCTTGGCACTGGGTGCTGCAGGACCCTACACCACCAGTCTAACCCTTAAAACACCAGCTCTGCATTGTTGCAGACAACAGATGGGGAGGTCTGAGGAACAAATCCTGCCAATAGTTTTATTACTTCAAGAAGTTGTAGTGCTCCCCTTCTGGATGGACTAGCTGGCACCAGAGCTTACAAGATTAACATTTCATACCCATAACATTGAAATAGGGAAAACATGACTTTGGAGAAATAATAAGTTATACAAAGAGTAGAAGAGTAGCATGATGATTTTTTTAAATGTAGGCTTGGCCCAATCAAGAATCCTTATAATTTAATTTGTACTGGTCAGAGGTATGTGATCCTTTTCTGCTAAATATTTTACACTTCTTAGATCTGATTAATTGTAAGCATGCTGAAATGTTTTCTGCTACTGCTGCTGCCTCTGATTCACTGGTGACCTGTAGAAAGAGGCAACACATGCTTATTGTTAAAAAAAAAAGAACAGAAGGATCATCTATTGCTCAGATGAAAGACAGAGACAAAATAACCAATCTGTAATGCAGATTTATTAATAGTCATTCACTGGTTTTCACTGAAATACTCTTCACGTAACCTTGACTTTATTAAGTAGTCCTTAAGGTGCATTTTGAAGACAGATAATGAGTTTAGGGAATAGTCTTATCTACATCAAGCTAATCTTTAACAGCTTGGAAGGGAACTCGCAGAAACTTTTCCACTTTAAGTGACATAGCCCTGTTCAAATCAAGCCTTTTAAAATGTCATTTTAATAGAAGAGTTTACAGGCATTTTTAATCACTACGCTTCATAGAGGAATATTATTTAAATGAAGAAGATAGAAAAAGTTATTGAGTTTTTAATAGTATTAATGGGACTGGAGACAAGTGAGTGGTGTTGGGGCAGCAGGAATGCTGCTGTGGTGGAATGTCACTTAGTGTCTTGATTTACAAAGACAAGGTAGCTCTTGCTTGAAAAAATAACTTCTTCCACCGTGGCTGTTGCTTTAAAAGGCAGGGCCAGGGTGGAGGCAGGGGTTTTGGGTGTATTTGGGTGCTAAACCTGCGCATGTAACCTTGTCCAGCTTCCACAAGCAGAAGCTCTCAAGAGCCTCCTGACCCTTTGCTGGCACAGAGTTGTGTGTGTGAGTGAGAGAGGGATGAAAAAGAGAAACTAAAAGGAAAATGAGCAGAGAGTTGCTATTTTAGTGAGAGCTTAGATTTACAGCATCTGTACTTTCGCTTCAGTTTCCAGCATGCCCTGGAAAATGGTTTCACTTTTCCTGCATTGTGGGTAAAGCCCCAGAGGTGGCTGTCTCCCAAAGGCACACACCAGCCTCGTCCTCCAGCTCATGTATGGAGCTGCTCACACCTCAGGCTGAATTTGAATCTGCTGGTACAGGCAGATGAGTTACATGAGCCCTCTTCTGCTGATTCCAGTTGGCTTAGCTCATTTTGTTTAGCTTGCTTTATTGTTTGGGCATTAAATGTCCCAGCTCTGCCGAGTGCACACACATTTGGTTTCTGACTAATGCGCGGCCTCCGTCAGACAGACAGCGTTTGTCATTTAGAAACCAGCACGACTTGGAGTCAGGTTGTGACTCAGATACCACAAACTATACACAGAATAGACCACAAATTCCTCCAGTAAGACTGAACAAGGCTTTCTGAGAAGCCACTTCCTCCTCTGGTTATATCCTAGCCCTGACTGACAGGTAGCAAATAACCATCAGGGTTTTGAGTGGCAGTTTTTTCTCCTACTTTTTGTTAAAATTTTTGTCTTCTGGATTTATGGCTGTTTAAAATCCTGTCTTTTTGTGTGCACACAGAACAGCGCTTTTGGCTAGATGTGGCTGTAGAAATCTCGGTTGGTTTTTCTGGAAATACAGGCATCCACTTACAGAGCTCTGAGGCTGGGAATTCTGAGAGGACACTGAATGTGGAGGCAAAACTCAGCCTGACCCATCTGGGTTTCCCTGAGCTGCAGCTGCAGCTCTCCTGCTTTGTCCACAAACCCATAAATCGGCTGGGTTTGCTCGAAAGGTTCCTGAACTTTGGCAAAACCTTTTGATGAACCTGCTGGGGGCTGGAGAAGGGGGAGGCAAGGGATGGGACCAAGGCTGCCAGTGTGGGGAGGTTTGTAAGGAAACCTGAAACCAGGTGAGATTCCCAAACTGTTTCCTCGGGCTGCAGACATGCATTTGAAAATAAGAACTGGAGTTAACAAATCTGCTAACAAGCCTCACACATCTGCTGGTCAGTAGTAAATCCCAGCTCGATTTATTACTGAACACAGCACTTTGGCCTAACTTCTCAGTGTTACTGTGCAAGTGGACAGGGAACAAGTCACATTCTTAAATTCTAGTGAGAAAACAGGTTGGGAGAATCAGATGGGTCGCAGGCCTTTGATTTAACTTCTCTTTTACTTTCTCGTTTTTTTTTAAAATTTCATTTAATGAAACAAGATAATTCATCTGCCAACACGCTATTCTGTGCTCTTTTGTCAATAGAAAAGTTGTTTTGCTAATGGTTATCTGTCTGCAAGTCCTTGACCTGCTTGTAAACACATTTCTGCAGGAAAACCCCAGGCCATGGCCTCGAGCATTTACGTCAACAAGAAGAGATAAAGTGACCAAAACTTAACCTGATCTGGCCTGGAGTGCCCTCTACTGCCCCTTGACCAAATACTTCCCTAATCTGTGTCCTTCTGAAAGGAACAGATTGTTGTGTAAGAAGTATTACCTGGAATGAAATCAATTTTGGGAGCCTGACTTCTTCCTCCTTTCCTCCAGCTCATAGTTGAATTGCTGGAGGTTAAGGAATAAAGTCTGGGTAGGTTTTGGAAGCAGGACAGGAGTTTTCCCCTGGATCAGCCCCTTTGTCCCCAGCCCAGCCACCCGGCTGTGTCCTGTCATGCCACGTTAAACACATCACCTTCTGAGCCCTGCGACAAACGCGGCAAAACTCAACTGGCCGATCAAGTTGCTTTTAAAAGCCATTTGCTGATCCCCAGGGATTTGTAGTGGATTCACACGGCACAAACCAAGGCTGTGAGACAGCCAGGACTCAGAGAGTCACTAAAATGGGAGAGAGGTCCCAGATTTTGGTGTGGTGCTGTGAGGCAGACAGTGGTGGAGCTGCAGTGATGGGGTGGTACGAGCATCCCAGTTTGGCCACTGCATCCGCTCCTGGAGGCTGGGGTGGAAGCTTTCTGTAGCCAAGGACATTTCTAGGGGAGAGCTAACACCAAATTTTCCTGTGAAGCAAGGAATATATCTGTATGATTTTTTTGGTAAGAGCTAGGCTCGTTGAAGTGCTTCCCAGACAAGAAATATAGACTATGCAAAGTTGTATTGAGAGCATAAATGAGAAAATTATTCTTACGTTGTTCAAGGCAAAATAGTTTTATTTAATGATGAAAACCCATGCTTGATTTTGGACACTTCATAACAAACCAATACCAAATGACCTACAAATGGATAATGAGATGGTTCACAAGTTCCTTATGTTCATTCTCCATTTGTTCAGGATGAACTGGGCTGCAAATCAGTCTTTACTTATCCAGTCCTGGTATATGTAGTTGACCACAGCATGTGAAAGTGTACATGACAGGCCAAACACTCTCAGTGTGTAAATCTGAGGCAGAAGGGGGAAAGCAAAGCTTAAGGAAAAGGCTATTTGAAATGATATTGCTGCATTTTGGTGCTGAGGGACTCCTGGATGCTCACAAGTTTGCAGGGTTTTCCAGGCACGGCGGATGAAGTCGTCCAGCCCTAGACAGTGTTCAGGCCATGAAGCTGAAATCTGTGCTCTAAAGCATCTCCCTCTTCTCTAGAAGTGCCTTCTCTCTTTTGGCCTTTATCTGCCCAGTTGTTGGTGCCATCTGAGGTGGGTTTCCTGCTGGTATCTCACAGAATTTTACCAAGTCTTGAGAGGAGAGCATGAAGCCCTTTAGGTTTAATTCTAATTATTTCCGTAGGATAAAGCTGTTTTGTAGTCTTTTATGCATTTAACCTTGTTTAACCAATGCAGAGCAGTTCTGCATAGTGGGATTAATTTACAAGATTTAATCTAAACTGGACAGAAGCTTTCAATGTTGCCTAACAGAAAGTATCATTTCAGCTATTCTGACAGAAAATCAAACTTTGAGAAAAAAAGTAGATTTTCTTTTCTTTTCCTATAGAAAGCAGGAAAAGTGATCTTATTTTTCCAGTAGGAAATATTTCTGAGAGAAAATATTTCATGTCCTAAATTGAAAATGTAAATTTTAACCTTGCTTAATAATTCAAAATAATTGCTCTTTTTTTTTTTATTTTCTCACAACCTTTCTTTATTTCTCTGCTTCCAAAATTCAGCAGGACTTTGAAGATGAACACGGGTTTGACTGGCATCTTTTCAGACTGAAAAGATTGTTTTTATGGTGAACAAAAGTTGTGTTCCTCACAAAGTACAAAGCTGTGTAATCAAAGAAAGGTGAAGGGCTGGCTGACTCTATTCAGTATTCTCAGTTACTTTCCAAACCAAACTTCTGAATGCATGTTAGTTATTCAGATTAAGTCATACTCCCAAACTCCCTCCAGGTTCTGCACTGGAGATGATATTTATACAGCACTAATAGAGAAAAGTTGTGTTTCAAAAAAAAAAATTCCCAAGTAAACCAAAGCTGGGCTCAGCAGATGTATCAGGGGAAGTTTCAGGGAAGTCTGACTATCTTCTCTTGCCACAAAGGCCACCTTCAATTTAATTCTTAGTCCCTCAATATTGCAAGGGAGGAAGCTTTAAAAGCATTAAGCGACCCATATCAATGTTTCTGCTCCTAATCAAAATATGCATACTCTTTTTGTTACAAAATTTGCCAGAATTCATAGATGCTGAAGTTTTAAACTGACTTTTGATAATGAAGCATTTAATCTGTTTTAAATTTGTGAAAATTTTCCTGTCTTGAAGGTTTCATTTCAGTCTAGAGCTATGAAATTTCTAGAAATTTCAGATCATTTATTGCATGGGACACATCAGGGTTTGGTGACTTTGGTGAATATGAAAATGAAGAGAGTTCTTGCTATGGCTTAGAACAAGAATAAATATTAGTAACAGCAGTGCTCAGATTCTTCAGTTGATATCAGCATATCTTATAGTCTAAAATGTGCTTCATACTTAGAAGCAGAAGGGAGAAAGGACACACTTTTCTCTGCGTGTCTCTGTCTTTTTTTACACCCTTCATTTATCCATAATCTTTCTAACACAGTGATTTGGTGACCTATTAGAAATAGTAACCCTGTAAGCATGGAACTGTACCTGGGCCTTTTTCATACAGGCTCATGCACTCATATATATCTGTGTGTCAATATATACTGGCTGACATAACAAATATTTTTGTTTTTGGAAATAAGAGGGTTTTCCTTGGGGACTGTAAGTAGATTCAGAGGATATTTTCAGGTATCTGACTGTATTTCACTGCGATAGTCATATTGTCAATAGTGGGACCTTTCTGTGGAAATTTGGGCTTTTCCTGTAAACATAATATTTCTGGATGGTGAAATATACAGTAAATGTTAAACAAGAAAAGAAATAAATTGCAAACTATTCCCTGGTCAGCAAAACTCACCCATTATTTTTCAGTTTGCTGAATCTGTAGTTTTTACAATTTTTTTAAAACTGTGACTTTTCAGATTCATGAGGGTAGCATAGGTAATCTTCATATTTATAAGGACACACTGTCAACTTGCTTTTCATAATTTATAAACTCTTTTTTTTATTGTTCCTTTTCCCTGTTGGAAGCCTGAAACTGGCATGTTTCCTTAATAGAGCTGGGAAAAAACTCTGCACTTTAGCTCAGGGAGATGAGTTCTCAGAAATAAGCTATCTGTGCTTCATGCAAAGGAGCAGCATCTGAGTTGGCTGAGTAGGGCTGGAATTAGTGCTGTAGGCTCTATTTTGCAAGTGTGTGCATGCTTTAGATTTTCAAGTTGCAGCTTGCATTTTGGCTTGATGAGGGATTTGTCAATACATTGCAGCTTTGAATGTCTTTGTTGATGTGAGCTGGATGAATGTTCATTGCCTTGTTAGGCTGGACTCTTGCCTTTAGCTGTCCCAACTGACCTCTTCTCCCCATTGCTTTCTTCACAGCATCTCTCACATTCCCATCTCCTGCTGTGTGCTCTTGGCACAGTGAGAACAGATATTTTTCTTCTGCCCCTGCACTGATTGGCAAGGACATGCATCCCTTATTCCGAGGTGAAATGAAAGTGGTTTGATAGCCATTTCCTCTTTCCCTTTGGAATTTCACTGAATTACTTTTCCATGGGGTTTATAAAAGTAAATATTTCAGGCATTTAGGGTAACCTTGGTCCTGGGCTGTTGTAAGTGGGTAGAAACATTTCTGTGTTTTTAGAATTGATCCCGGAATTTGCAAGAGGCCAAGTTTGCTTTCAGAATAATTCACGGTGTTGATGCTGATTTATAAAACACTATGAAATTTAGTGACTGGGCACTTTAAATACCATCTCTTGGCATGCTAGTCAACTATTATGGCAGATAAAATCTGTTTGGAATTACTTTTAATGGCTGTTTGAATTTAAAAACCTGGTAAGGATTGATTCAAATTGAAGGTCATGAACTCCTTTACCCATTTCCCCTTATGGCCTCAACAAGGGTCCTATTTCATGATCTGTTGGCCATGATGCAACTCATCTGTTTAGTTGAGAAGGTGCTGATATGAGCAATTAAGCTAAAGTGGCATTGGGGAAGAACCTGGTAATATCTGGTAACGTATCATGGATTCTGTCCATCCAGCTGCCAGTCTCTCCCCCAGAAGTTTCCAACTTGCTGGTTTAGTTTCAGCGAAGTTTCGCACAGGAGTGGAAATATTTATTGCTGTTATGATGCTAAATGTTTCTGGAGAACTTACAGCTGGTGGAGGGGAGAGTTCTCATGCTGGAAGGAAGGACAGCTCAGGCAGTGCAGATGTACTGATTGGACTGTTTAGAGGTGGATTACTGTGTCATGGTGATTTAGACAAAGTCTAGGACGTGCTTGAAGAAACTTGGAATCATTAGTACCACTGCTCACAGACTATCCTTTTATTTCTGTCTTGAAAAACCTTTACCACTGCAGAGGGTCTGGAGTGACTTATGTGCCACTTAAGTCCTTTTAAAAGGTTGGATTTCCTTCAGTAATATCCCAAGGAAATAACGTGTTTGTGAAGTCTAATACTGTTGATATTCCCTTTGGATGCCCTGCCCTGGGAGTATCTGTGAAACCTGAGGGTAAATCACTTCAGAAGAAAAGGTCTGTGTGAGGTAATCTAAACTTTTTTTTTTTCTTCTTGATATGCTTAAACTCCATCCTGAACTCTCCTGCAGGATTACAGCAGATCCTGACCCTGTTGACCTGGTATCAAGCCTTGTCTGTAAGCTGGGCACAGCAGAGGAGGAGGAGGAGGAGGACAGATACTGCGAGTGGCTTAGGGGCTTAGATGCAGTAGGCTCTGAGCACCAGCACCAGTTGAAAGGATCAAAGAGGGTCTGTGACTCTCTAACCATACTAATTAATGGAAGAAGTGGTATTTGGTCTTCATTATGGACTTTAAGAAAGCAAAAAAGAGAAGTCAAGTGTTTTATCCTGTGGTAAAGCATTGAGCAAAGCTGGGGAAAACAACAGAGCCGTCTCCATTAGGTTTTCAGCAGCGTTTCAAGAGGATGGAGTCACTTATGAAGTCACGCTTAGGCAGCACTTTCTTAAAATTAAATGTCTGATAAATGCTGATACTGCCTTCTCTGAATTGCTAATAAGCTTCTAGACAGAACAGGGCCTTGCTAAGTTTTCCAGTGCTCATGGCATGGAAGAACCTTTTAGTAAAGGACTCACTGGGTTTCTCCTGTACCATCTGCTTTGGACATGGGCTTGAGTCCAGAAGTAATTCTCTCACCAGCTCAGGCATCACCTCCTGCCTTCCATTTAAATATCTATGGGTTGCCACAGGGGTAAATAGGAGGCTAATGACCAGGACTCACATTGGCACTAATCTGGGGACCAGAGCACTGATGGGCAGGGGGAGCAATGAGCGTATTTTAGGGACATTTCTGCATTAGATGCTTAATTAGCTCTCAAAATGGGGAAAGTTAAGCTCTCTTCTGAATCCTGAACAATCCTTCCTAATCTCTAACCCTTTAACTCATTTGGATACTGCTTAATTTTGTAAGGACATCATTGGTTACAGGAGGTTTTACCTTAGACATGGGGCCATGTCTGCTTATTGTCTTTGTATATCTACATGGTATGCATATCCCTACCTACCCACATGACATGTACAAATATATGTGTCCAGGCAATAAAGACTGCAGTGCAATAATTCCAGTTCTTATTCATTTAACCATGCTTTTCTACTAGCAGTCTGCATGAATTTGGAATTTGTGCAAATATATGTTTATGCACACTTGAGGATGATCAGGTTTTAACTAAATAAACAACAAAAAAATAATGGAAAAATATCCTTTCTGTGGAAAAACCTTCTTTTCCTTGAAAACAGAGAATATTTATTTTATTTGCTTTCTGTGGATTCCTGTGCATTTTGCTAAATGCAAGGCATTTGAGAGAGGAAAATCGTATATTGACTTTAATTCAGAAATATTTTCTTTCACTAAGTTTCCAATGAATGTGACTTCATACATGGACGTGTCTGTCCTGACCGTATGTGTGAGTGCTGCTTGATGTGCTTATGCTGTGGTGTGCATATGTTTGTTTTAAACCCCAATAGTGGCATGGACCAAAACTGCTAATGGCATGGTTTTTATCATGGTTTCACAACAGAACACGACAGCATGTGTGATCATGGGGCATTCAAACAGTGAAATGTGTAAAGCTATTTTTCCATAATTGGTCCCAGGGCAAGGGGTTGATCTCATGTATAAAAGCCTCCAGATATGCTCTTGGTATGGCTTCTAATTAGGGAACCAGGAAAGAACTGAACTTTAGAAACTGTGATGAGTCCATTCCTTTAAAAAAAAAAGGAAATAATCACTTTGACCTTGAACTCCAAAAGGCCCTGAAATCAACTGATTTTACTCTTTAAGCTCCTTAACAAGCATGGGGATTAGAGACGAGCCGTGTAGAACGGTTCATATTAGATATAAACGATAATGGACAATAGAATTCATCTGTGAACTCAGTACAGGCATCCTGTGCAAATTCCATTTCCCCAAGATATGGTGATACCATGTTACAGTGTTATATACACCACTGATAACAACATGACTTCATCAGGTGGGAAGAGACAGAAGAAAACTCAATAGCAGCAGGGAGATGCAACTTTAAGAGATGTCCAGTCCTGTTCTAATCCAGGTTTGTTTTAATAACCACAACCAGGTGTATAAAAGGTCAAATAGAATCACCTTTCTACCCTGTGTGGTGAATAAATCATCTGCTTACCTGTTTATTTCAAGTATGATGAAATTGCTCTCCCTGACAAAGAAATAAAACTTATGAGAGGAATAAACCTACTATAGACTGAAACTGCACATTTCAGTGGCTTTCCATCTGTCCACAGCTAAACAAGGAAGGGATGCTGCTATAACTCCAAAAAAAAAACCAAACCCAACTTCTTTGGTGATTTCATTCTGGCAAGTTTTTTTAATTCTTTCTTTTTCTCTCTTCTAAGAACAGCTAAAAAAACCCACGTTGCTCTGAAAAAGAGGATCTCATCCTGAAATGGAAAAGCGCATCACATTTTCAGGAGAAAAGGAAGGAAGTGTGAAAAACACCTGGATGAGGAGAGGATCTGATATAACTGAAATAATTGGTGGGTTTTACTTGATAAATGTAACCCACTCAACAGTAGTCATCACCCAAAGAATGTACTGATTCCCTATGCAGATCTTTAAAATAATTTCCCTTATGAAAATCATACCTACTGAAAAAATTTATTGTGTCTTTTAAAAGGCACCTCTTAGCCTTATTGTTGATATAGATGGGTGAGTGATATGGCTAGACAGGCTACTGCCTGCCATGAAAACTAGTAAGAAATGATGTTGCACAATCCTTTCCCTCATCTGTTCCTCAAAATTTGTTATCTTATTTCACTTTTCCCCATTTCAGTCTGTGTGGCCTGGCAGACCTACTGGAACCAAGCCTGCAAAAATATTGTCTCAGTGAGCTGATAGGTGTGAGGGCACCTGCAGGCACATAAAATGTGTTTCTGTTTGTATCAGAATTTGCTATTGAGGACTCCAAATTGTCGTGATTTCAAGACAATCTGCAATTTTCCCCTGAATGACTTGGAAAGCGGGGAAGCAAAATTAAAAAGAAAATCATCTCCATGCTTTTTCATTAGTTCTGGCAGCTTCCCCTAGAAACACACCCATACTCAGCAGTATCATTCTTTATTTAGCTCTGAACAGACTGGAGGACCTTAGTGAATTCTTTCTCCCTCCTCCTTTGCAGATAATAGCAATGATGCTGCCACATATTTTGCAAAGTGCTCTTTTCTGGAGCTGAGATTGAGTTACATCCAATGTGATAGACCCCACTGGCAGCCGCGTGTTCTTAGCGGAGACATTCCATTACCATGCCAAGTTATTTTTAATTCTATCTGTTTTTTTAATTTTTTTTTTTTTAAACCAATGCATAAAAGAAAGCTATTGAGTTGCTCAGTCAATGTAGGTTTATTATTGCTTACCCAAGTGTTTAATAAACCTATCCCAACCCTGGACGTAGCTTTAAATACTTCATTGACTGTAACAAAGCAGATTTTTCCTATCAGACCAAAGTGGCTCTATAAACTATAATTAAGCACTAATTATGAGCTCTACTGGTCAGATAACAGAAGGCAAGGTCCATTGTGCTACTGGCAGAACCGGCAATTAAAGGAGATAATTGTTGTCAGAAATAGAATAAAATAAACAAAGGAAGAATTTGGGAGGAGGGAAAGATTTGCAACTGACCTGAGTAAACTTTATCTTGTTTGTGGCTTTGGGAGACTATGACATCATGAACATGAAGAAGCTAATGTTTGATGACATAGAACAGATGCAATAAGTTCTTCTGGAAACTCCACCGTTTTTTTGGATAACAGGTTGTACAGTCAGGTTCTGCTTGGCTCCACTCTCTTACACTGAAAGCCAATCCCTTACAGTCCAAACCAGAAGTTGTATGTTTGGAACAAAAATGTTTTCAAGGAAAATATTGTCTCGGTACTATTTTTACATGTTCTTATAAAGCATTCAAAGTGCCACATTGCTCGTGGGCTTAAGAAGCAGAAAATGGGATTGAAGTGGACTGAAGACTAGATTGACTCCCCGGGAAGGAGGGGAAAGACCCTCTACAACAGGTGAAAAGGAAGTGCGGTTTTATAAATTTGTTCCATTTTAACGTGACTGGCTTCTTTTCGCTTGCTGCATTTTTACACTGGCTTAACTTGATTGGCTCCAGCGGAGTTTTCAATTATGCCAGATCCCACTGAAGTGTTATTAGCAGACTGCTTGGAATTTCTCTCGAAAGTCTGAAAGTGTTTCTGAGTTAACAATATACTCTTCCCCTTTCCCCCTTTGAAATAAAATGTTAGCTCTGCAGAAAACCTTGATGTCCTGTTGAAACAGAATGCTCAAACACCAAAATGATTTGACTTTTCACATACAAATTTTAAATTTCCATGGAAAATAGTTTCCAGTTACCTCTGGTGATTGGTATGCTAGTCACAGTTCATGTATTCCTAGACCTGATACAGACATTCAAGGGAGCCAAAAGTTCTTTATACACACACACACAAGCACATTACAGCTTCCTGGAACACTGTTTAGGCTTTCAGGTGATGGCTGGGAATGTGGCCAATATCAGAAGGTAAAGGGCAAAAGAAAGCCATGAAAATGGAAATGATAATATTTCTTAGGAGCAGGCAGGTGCTTTTGCCCCTCACTCATGGTTGTGCCTAAACTCACAGCACTGTTCTCTCCTCTCTGATTTTTTTTTCTTTTTGAAAGCAATTTGCATCTTTGGAAAAAAAAAAAGAGGGATTAATAAATTTCAAATGTTCCTGGGGCTTCTGTGCCAACTGGCACTGGAGGGGGCCTGTAACCTTGCCCAACTGCACTATATATAATTATTAATTAGAAAGCAACCTGGGAAGCAATGATCCTCTCCCCCAGCACAAACCAGAGGAACTTTACTGAACTCACCATAGGAAAGAAAATTGGTTTTCCTAGGTCACACTTGGGAGCAAACTTTATTTTGCTTTGACTAGTGGTTCGCTATCCAGAGTGGAATTATGGGAATTAATTGGAATAACTTGGGTGCTCATTTTATAAATCGGCTGGCAGAACTCCTGCTGTAATTAATGGGTCTGACTGGCAGGTTTCCACAAACACACACCCATTTCCCAGTGATTTCCACTGTGAATACATGCATTTTGAAGGAGCTCAACTTGCAAAGGGACATATTTAAGAGTTTATAACTGTCCCAATGACAGCAAGTTCTAATTTAAAACTCCTGTGTAATACTTGTTAGGAAGTTTTAATATCAATAGGGCAGCCAAGGTCTTCCATGAGAAATTTCTAGACAGTGAAAGAAACTAATCCTTTTTAGTGATGTTTGGCTTCTTCTCTGCAGTAGCTGATCTCTGATTTCATATTTTATATCCATGGTTTGTTAATGAAATTTTCTCCTTTAAAGAGTAACCAGACGGATAAGAAAAAAAATAGCTGATACTTTGCAGTAAATGTTTGAAGTGAAATTCAAGTAGCAGCCTGAGGCTCACAGTATGTAGAAATAACTACCAAAGTTTTAGAGGAGTGGTTAATCTATTTTTCCTTCTCAGGGGACCTCTGCTGTATTAAATTCTTTGGTTGAAGAGAAGCAGTCAGGTTGGCATTAGAACTGACTTAGCAATTTACATCATTTGAAAAGGGATTAGTAAATTTAACATGTTCTTGGTGTCTCTGTGCCAGCTGGCACTGACAGGGCTCTGTTACATCACCCATTTCCACCACATGTACTACAGGGCTACCTGAAAGGTGCCATCAGTCCTGCTTCAGAGGGAGCAGGAAATTAGGCAGCAGGAAAATGGTCATGTCCAAAGGTGGTGGCATCACTGCTGTTCATGGTGCACACAGGGAGACAGATTTGCTCCAAGCTCATCCCTGGATGTGTTGTTCAGGCTCTTCTTACCTTGAACTCAGATTCATGAAGATTTAATTGTACTTTGAAATGTCCTCATGTATGTGAGGTCACATCCCTCACAGCAGCTCCAGAGTGGAAGTGTGAGCTGGATCTCACTGGAGACTCAGAGCCACAAAACGTGGGTTTCCCCTCTGAATTTCATCCTGTTCTAAGTTAGTCTTCTAGTTCAGTCATTGGCAGTTTTGGGGTCTCTCTCTGTAGACCATGGAGAAGAAAAAGCCATTTGACTGGAAAATTAATTACATCTGACCTAGGACACATTTACCTCCACTTCTCCAATGACCATGGAACCAGACTAACATCACTGGAGAAATACGTGTTCTGATAACTTATAGGCAAGAATTGAGCTGTCAAAGGGGCAACTTTTGTCTGTGGTCTACTGAAAGAACCCAAACAATTTGCTTGGTAGCCAACTTGAAGTCTGCTAGAAATCATTGCCAGAGAATAGCTTCAGATTTTCTTCAGAAGAACCCAAAATCATCCAGTAAGAAACACAAGGCATACAGATTCTACATGGGTAGAATCTGGAAGTCTGAATGTTTCTTGGAGTGCAGGACAATGCCAGTTTCCAGCAAAATATTCAGCATTTCTTCAGTTTGGCATCTGGAACATTTTTTTAAGGAAGCCACACTACATTTTTGTGTGTTTTTATAACACTGAAGATACTGCTGTGAAATCACAGTAGTGATCAAAATACAGCCTTCTGTTTTGTGGGCCTTGTTTTCCATTTCTCTTTGATATATAAAAGGTGTAGAAGAGGGGGAAAGATGTTTGTGCAAAATTTTCCGAACACCTTCTTAACTGGATTTTCTGGGCAAATTAGACTGGGCTTAGGAGTGCCAACCAATAAATCTGTCTTGATATTGAGGATGCTCAATTCCTTATATCAAAAAGAGGAGGGTGTAGGACTGCCACTGTTGCAGTGATGCAGGGGGAAGGCAAGGGATCTTCAGTCATATCCAAAATCAGGGCCTCCTACCGTGTCCAGCAGGATGAGAAATCCAGGAAAGAACAAGCCCTTCTCAGTGCCCCATTGACAAACAACAGTCCAGTTTCATGTATCAGGCACGAGACTGGGAGCTTATGTTGTAAATGGAAATTTGATGAATGCCTGCTTGCCCCCTCCCCACGCAAGTTTTACATTTCCTATGTACATCATCTGCTATTATGTGCTTATAAAGCTGAGGTCTTTTTGCTTTTAAGGGTCCACCTGTTTGCTTTACTTTTTATGCTTTTGTAATATTTGAAACCCTGTAAAACTCTGTGGGTACTTCTATTGGAACAAATATGATGGGTCAAATGCAGCCCATGTTGCTCATACCAGATTTCTTATATGAGCTGGGACTGTGCTAATGTGTGCACAGTAAATGAAGGTAGGATGCCAAATAATTGGAGCAGAGTTTTTTTCTACACCTCCTCCAAGTTTCCCTGTTTGATTTGACCAGGCTGGTGCGGTTGGAGGTGTGTGAGGGAGGCAGCAGATATAAGGAAAGCACTTTCTGCAAGTTAGTCACAAAAGACCTCTCTGTATTCCTTTCTAGAGCAAAAAATTGTGCAAAGGAAGCAATGGGAGACCAACATGACTCAGTGCTCAGATTTAGATGCATATAAACTACTTATATCTTTCACTAGAAAATACATATGACATGTGTGCAAAAGTGAAGAGAGGGAAGTAACAGCTTCCTTTCCTCTCCATACCTGCCTACTCCCTCTGAACTGAGGGAGAAGAAAAGAAAGATTCAAATTAACCACCCCAAATTACTTGAAGGTATCCTGAGTTATTAAGAAGGCAAAGCAACAGCCCAGCGGGGAGTGGAAAACGTAATAATGTCAAGTTTTGTGCCTAAAGGGAAGGCAGGAATGAAATCAGAAAGATCCAGTGGGGTCAGGTGAGTAAAGAGTCAGCCAAGCACAGGAGTGAGAGATACCCGGAGGCAGTGCAATGTGCTGGCAAGGAGCCACACTGCTGGGGAGAGAGGAGGAGTGTGTGAGAGAGAGCAGAGGGGAGGGAGAGACTGAGGGATAACACACCTTTGTGGGCACCTGTGAGCTCCTCTGGCAGCACCAGCCCTGTCTCCTTGGTGGAAACTGTGGATGTAGGAGGAGGCTCCCAGTTGCAGAGCCCTGAGGAGGCAGGAGCTCAATCTTCTGTGTTTGCCCCTCCACCAGGTCCCTACCTCAGACAGCTGGGTGGGAGCTGACAGCAGGATGCAAGCACTGGAACACTGAAAATACCAAAACCCTGTGATCTGTGGGAAGCTGGAGTGAGCTTGGCTGGGGAACAGGATCTGATGCCGACTGTGGCGATGTCTTTTCCATCGGCCCGTGAAAGACAACTTCAAAAACAAGGTTTATATTTGCCACTGGCTGTTTAATAGGGGATTAGTTAAAGGGTATAAACTGGCAGTAGGTTGAGATGGATGTGACCACTGGGACAAAAGCTTAACATGATGTGCTTGAAAATGACATTTGCCTGTTGCCAAGCAGATGTGGCCCACTTGCACTTGTTGCTTTGGTGTCGGGGGCGAGGAGCACAGAGGGAGGGGAACCCTGCTGAGCCCATGGCTGGTCACATTTCCACCACACCCACTGAACAGTGATTAAACCTTGTGGAGGTAAGGTTTTTATGAGGAGTACTATTAGCAGAAGGCAGATCAGCATTTCTAGGTTTCCAGAGGTGTGCATATAACTCCAAAATTCTCCTAACTTGGAAGAATGTGTGGAGACATAGACACTTGGACTGTGAAAACCTTACTGCTTTCCTATCCTGATACTGTTAGGTTGTTCTCTGCTCTCTCCTGATATTTTCCTCACTCATCCAGCACCTAGTTTTGAGAACCTCAGCTTTGGAAGATGTTGCTGTGGCTATTGCTTCTTATGTCAATCTGTCCCTGATGAGCTGGGAGTTGCACAAAGGGAACAAGAGAACTCTTCAGCCCCTTTCCAAAGCTCTGGCTATTTGGGGTGAGATTCCTCTCACTTTTAGCCAAGTGTTTTTTCTTTTTGGCAGGCAGTAGGAATGCCACTCAAAGAAGAATGAGCCAGGGCTGCCCAGGCAGTGCAGGTACTTGCTGAAGGCAGCTTTAGCCAGGCAGACAAACTGGACCTGCTTGAGAAAGGGAGCAGGGAAGTAGGGCAGGGAGGGATTCACTGGTTCCAGGGAGTAGCATCACTGCCTTGGATGCTGTTGTAGGCACAAGCAAAGCTACTTCTTGGCCTTGATAGGATCTGGTGTCTCTGATCACAGCTAGCTACAGGATCTGCAGAGAAGGCTGATTGAAGGCCTTAGGACATGTCAAGGGGAACAAGCACAGGACAGAGTGCCAGCTTGCTGGGCAAGCAGCAGGAAGCCTGCTTTTATCAGGATGCTGCAGGCAGGAAATGATTTGAAGTACACTGCCTTCTCTTGTAAAGTGATTGAGGGAAGGGAGGAGAGCAAGAACAGGAGCAGCTGTGGCTGTATTTCGAGGTTGGTTCCCATCTTCCTTCTTGAATTAATGCTCTTTCTTTCCTCACAAAAATAACCCCATCCCAAAACCAAAATAAAACAAAACCCCAAACAGTCAAAAGAATTCCTCCTTCCCTCCGAAGCCTGCTACATGATTCTCCTTCCTCTCCTTCTTTACTTATTTTAGAGATCAGTGCCCCAGACTGGTGGTATCACAGGTACATGGAGAGAGTTGATTTGAATCCAAGCACAGCTCCCTCGCTGGTTCTTACAGGTTGCTTAAGGCTGATTGTGGAGTGAATTACAGCTGTTTAAGAGATACTTTGAATGTCAGAGTGGTTCAGTAAGGACCCTAAGAAGACTGTGGATCAAAACAAGGTGGCCAGACTGCTGGTAGGAAAAGCCCTGGAGGAAGGTGGTGTGGAGTCTGGCAGAGACATCAGGCATCCCTTCCATGGCATCACCCCCAGCCATCACCCCTGTACTCTGTGGCTGCAAAATGCAGCTGCCTCAGGAGACAGGAGGAACCCAAGCCCTTGTAGAAATGGCGATTATGGTGTTTACATTTGAAAAACTGCTCTTCTTGGTATGCAGAGGAGCCAGGTGAAAAGTTGGCTTGGGTTGGTTCCACTGCAGACATGCACTCTGTGCCAGAGATGATAAACCCTCAGCCTTCTTCATTTCACTCTTCCAGCTTCTCTCCTGCTTGCCTTTGTCCTGTAATAGTGTGGGACATTTTTCTTGGCTTTTCTCTTCCCCCTTGGAGATCAAACACAGGCCCTGCTGCTGAGTTCCTGAATTTATGACAAGGACCAGCTTCTTCTTGCCTCAGTCTCCATTAACAACCAGCTCACAGGATATGCATTCAGACCATTTGTTTTGTCTTTTGGCACCAGCTACTTCATGAATGAGAAACACAGCAAAGGGCAAACGCTGGTTTCACTGCTCTCTACCTGGTGAGAAGTCTTTACAGCCCTTAGGTCTGGCATAAAAACTTACAAACTCTACACTTGTAAGTGTTGTGTAAAAAGCTGTTATTGCCCTTAAAACTAGTCATTGGAGTTGAAAGATAAATATTATTCCATATCTTATTGAATAAAATATATTATATCACAGGTGATGGAGACAGATTGTCTCAATAAATTCTGATACTGTATTCGGTGGAAAAGTGGCAATAAAAATGCTGATGACTTGACACGGGGAGAATATTGAATGTCATTAACATGTTATTTCCTCTGTTCTGATATCACTGTCATGTTCTTCCCACTGCTCTAATCTCGATCAGTTGTGGGCTGTTTTCTTTTTTTTTTGCTTTGCTTGTTTGAATGAGAAAAATGACATTTTTTCAGCCCTTTAAATTAACCACTATTTGAGAAATGCTTAGAGATAGGAGATGACATCCTCAAATATAGAAATTAAAACATGGTTTGATATTTAACCATATGCTAAGTATGGGCAGAAGAGGAATCCTTAAGATTGTCACTCTCATCTGATAGTTGATTACAGCAGTTGTGGCCATCTGCACAGTGATAAGAGCAGTATCTTCCTTTTATAAAATGCTTGGAAAGCACTTAATGAAGGTAGTTGTTGCTGTTCTTTCGCAGATGGGGGAAGCTGAGGGATGGGGAAGTTAAGTGAGTCACAGGAGGTCATTTCCTAGTCCAGTGGCAGAGCCAGATTCCTGTGATGTGTCTAAGCCTTATCCTACATTTGCTGTGAAACTTGATTAGCTGCACACTGAGGCCAACATTTTCCCAACCCATGCCAAACTGTACCTGCTGGAGCCTCAGCCCAGCAAGTTTCCAGTTGTTACCAGAGACACTTCTGGTTTCATTTTCTGCTGCTGTGTAGATATGGATTGTCTCTCTCACTAGATACACCCCACTATGAGGGCTGCAGGGCTGAGAGTGTATTTGTGTGCAGTTATGAAATGAGCCATTTAGGAAAAATAAGAGTAATCCCTGTCTGCATCCCCTTTCCCCAAACCAGAATAAACCCAGTGCTTTTCAGAAAGCCTGACTCTACCCAGGCATTCCCATTCTGTCACTCTGTGCCAGAGAGCCTGTTGTGATAGCCCTACGGGCAACTCAGATCAGCTTGTACCAAAGAGCATTTGGATCACGTGGGTTGTTTGGCATCCTCATGAGAGAATGTACTGCTGGTCTTGAATGATAGCAATTAAAGGTGCAAAGAAGTCATCTGTCTATTTGCTAGGGCCAGAATCTAGTCTGGTCTCCTACTGTAATCTTGTGCTTTATCCACAACTAATTCTACATGACTCCAGGAGTAGCCACCACTTCCATTACAGGACCATTTCATGCACTGTTATAGTTTATTGTCAGGTGGTTTTCAGCAATTAAATTCTAAATTGATTTCGCAGTTGCACACGCTGTTTCTGTTATTTATTTTGGTCCTCACCTGTCTGAGGAAATGGGATGCCTCCGTCTCTTCATAAGTAGATGCTGCTGTAGAGCTGAATGGAATATTTTAAGTGCCTGAAAAAAATAGACCTTTACATAGAAATAATGTAAATAAGGCAGGTATAACAGAGTTTAATTCTCACAAAGCCTCAGCAATAGTACTGATGGATTTTTAAAAGATATTCTGCTAAGATATTCCATAGATATTCTGCTAAGTGTCACAGTGCCTACATTTTTCTATTTGTTCTGGTGTCCTGTAGGAAGGTGTGTTATTTCTCCACATAGAACAGAGGATGGAATTAGCTACCTGGTATGGCTGCATTACTGCTCTGCTACTCATTTCCTGACTTCAGCTCAAGTGCCTACAGGTCCTATCCTGCTAAGTTAATGGGATCCTTTCTGATAAGGCAGATATGGGGCCAATAAACCATAACAACTTTATGCCTCGATTTACCCAGGTGTAAAATGGGAATAAAATTCCTCATGTTTTGTAAGACACTATTGAAAAAGCAAAAGGAGCTGGCTGTAGAGTTAAAGCTACAGAGTAAAATACTATTAGTACTTTAACCCTCATGTCTCACCTCTTTCCAACAGGCACTTTTTGAGTACAAATCAGAAACCTAATAAACTTCTCCTGAACTCAGCATCTCCGCTTTTGCCTAGTGTGCATGCTAGGGTATTTTAAAGCCTTCTTTTCCTTCCATTTTTAGTTCTTTCTTTAAATATATGCTGGGATTTTTTTTTTAAATAATTCTGGTTTTAGTGAGAGCATATGCCCTTTTTCCTGTAGAAAGCGTTCTCCAGGCCAAGATCAGCTTCAGGACAGTTACTTCAGTGACAGGAAAAAAAAGAGATATTGGCACTACTTGGCACAACGTCATTATTATCATGCAAGCAGTTCCCCTTTATTATCAACATATAAAGAGAACAATTAAATTTTGCAAGGCAGGACTTCTAATCTCTAGGATCAGATTCTTCACCGCAAGGAGGGGGTGTAAAAGTTTCTCTCTTGCCTCTGTCTCTTCATGGCGCATGGTCCCAGCTGTATGACTCTGTTCATGAATATGCATGAAATCAGATATGACATTCCCCTGCTCCCATTAATAATCTTGTCATCTGACTTGTGCAGCATTAAGCTCCAGCCCGTGGCTCCTCGTAGCGAAAGCAGCCTGGAGGAAAGGGAGGGAGGGGAGGAGAAAAAAAAAAAAAGGGCATGCCTTTTTTTATTGGGATTAAGTGCTTGAAAATTTTGGCAGGGGGTTGCCAGGAGAGCAAGGGGAGGGAGAGAAAGAGAGAGAGAGGCACACAGGGACAGAGAGACGAGAAATCCTCCATGAATGCGTTGGCTTGTTAGAAGCCCAAAGCGGTGGGTGTAATGGTATGCGAGCTGACCTTGAATATAGCCACTGTGGGTTGCCCCAGCTTTTTTGTAAAAGAAGCATTTGCAGCAGAGGTTTGGATTTCAGGCTTTGCAGTCATCAATCATCTCAGCCTATTCTCCTCTTTGACAGCTCTGTACAAGGCCTGACATTTGACACCCAGGACCCCAGGACTTACACAGAGGCACAAGCTGAGGCCCTGGGGAGGAGATAGGGAGCAGGGGGGAGAAAAAAAATCACAAAAGGAGAAATTTTTTCCTTTTTGTTTTTAATTTTATTTTTAAAGAAGCTACAAAACAAATTATAACTGTAATAGGAATTGATTTAACAGAAGAACATTGCACTGAGTTCCGTTCCCTGCATTGTGCAGTTCATGCTGACAAATTTGATCCAAAGAGATGGGAGAGGAAAGGCAGGCTGTGAGACAGACTTAGGGGAATCAGGGTGAAGCTCTTACCCTTTTTCTTCACACCCTGGTGTTACTAACCTACCAAAGTTTTATTCCATTTTAATGAAGTTAACCTGGACTTGCTATCTCCCAATTCAATCCAATCAGACCAGTGATTTCCCTGAGACACATGGACTTGTTGGAGGCCAGGATGGTCCTAAGCCAGGTTGCCTAGGCTAAGTTTCAGCAAAGCTAGTTGTGAAATTGAGTATTTGGGCTGCAATTCTAGGGACACGGGGAGTCCAAATGGTGTTAAAAAAAAAAAAGGCATGACTTGTTAAAGTAGATAAATATTTTGGGGTAAACCTCTTTGTCCAAGTCAGTGTTTACTTGAGCTGACATGTTTTGAAGGTTACAGTCTTATTAAGATAGTTTTTTATGTCTTTTATAATACAAGCATTACAACAGTCATTCCTAAACTAAATTTTTTGCGAGCCCACCCTTTGTCCTTACATCCTTCCCTATCCACACAGCCTTCTGTCCCTCACATCCACTTCTACCTAAGAACAAGAAAGACAAGTTTGATACAACCTTCATGTGCTGTTAAACTAGATATGACTCCAATTTCTTATGAAATACATCCATGGTTCCCTGCTACCTCCTTAATCATAAAAAGGAAAGGAATTGGGGGTTTGTAGAAGGATTCTGTTGCAGACGACTTTTGGCACAAGGAAACTTGACACAAGGAGCAGGGGCAATGAAGTATGTGAGTGTAAGTGGACAGGAAAGGACACAGGAAAATATTTCTCCTCGATGTTTAACTCAGCAGTGGCACATGGCATATTTAAATTGATCTGGAAACAGGTGACAAGGACTCTCTGCTTTATGCTAACTTTGGATTCAGCCCAGAAGTATGTATCCAGCCTTTGAATTTTGCTGACACAGGAAGTCAGGTTAAATACTCTGGATGATTTTCCAGGAATGTCAGGCTGTCCCTCAAGGAGACTTTGGGTCACAGGATGGTTTATTTGAAAAAGTAGCTCTCTGTTCTTTCCTCCATTTAAAAAAAGCAGTAACTCTTCAGGAATTCACCCTTTTTATCTGTTGTACATTTTGTTATCTCTCACTTTGAGTATTTTCCATTTGCCAGCCCTGATCCCACCCCCTGGGTCACACAGAGATAAATGAACAGTTGGAGTGCATCATTTCTGAAACAAACCTTCAGAGAAGCACTTCCAGAGTAGTTAGCAAACTTTTGCTTTCCATAAACAAAACTGCTTGCTCCAATGAACCTTCCTGGTGAAGGGTCACAAATGATGTCAAAGTGAATTAGCAGCTTTTTATGTGAATGAATGTTTGCAAACAGTGTTCGGCTGTCCTGCTTCAAACTTGTAATTACAGTTGCAGCTCTGCATAGGGGAAAAACCCAAGCTCACTCTATAGGACACACATTTACTGCCTGCAGGGGTTAGGATGAATATTTTTCCCAAGCTAAGTGCTCTGCAGATTTTGAGGGTTGCCTTCCTCTGAAGGATCAGGGTTGAGCCACTGCTGAAGGCAATGATACCAAACTTGATGGACCAATAGGCTGATTCAATATGGCAATTCCTCTGCTTCTTGTGTTTTTCAAATTGGTTTCTGTGTGCACATGCCCAAGTGATGATTTTTTGCCTGCTCTGGGAGACTGTCCAGTCTGGAAATGGGCAGGATCAAGCACATTGGCTGAATTTGTGTGCGGATGTGCATATGTGTCTAGAGCGAGACAGACATCCAACAGCTGATTGCTACTGTTTGCTTTCTCCACTCTGGATTTAACCCAGTGTGGGATTCCCCTACTTTGGCATTCATTCCAACATTTCATTCAATATAACTTAAATTTCCAGGCTTTTGACTTTTCCTGTTCATGCTCAGGGTAAAGGAAAGAGTTAGAGGACAAGTACTTATGCTTTGAATCATAATTTTCCTCACTAAATTTCAGGTCCAAGGAAAACCCCACCAAAACTTTTCCAGATGCCAAACCTGACACTTGAGTCTCTTTTTTTTTTCTAGTTCTGTACTCAAAATGAGGAATTTGCCATATTAGAAAGGAAAAGTCTTAATCTATTGGGAAATCCTCTGATCCATAAAGTAAGAGGATTGTGTTTTATTTTTTATCTCTTCTGTAAGTTTTTGAACAAGATTTAGCTTAGCTAAGATGAAAAAACTTGAAAAAAGAAGTATGAAAATGTCATCCTGGGTACAAATGATTTTTATAAAGTAATGAGTGAAGTACCATTACAATCTGTTGCTATCAATCTATTTTTGTGGCAAAGCTTCAAACTCCCCCATCAGAGAGCTGAGAGCAAAAGCACAATCTGCCAGAGGTAGCGCATCCTTTGGCCATGTCAGGATTATTCTCCATGTCCTTCCATCCCTGGTTCAATTGTGTTTTAAGGCTCCTTAATAATCCTTAATAATGCTTCTCCTCTGAATCCAGTGTCTTTACCTAATTCCTGTATTATCTGCATGATTATTGGGCTGCTCTATTTGTTATGTAGTTTTCAGTTGGGATATTTAAAAAGTTTGGTGTTCTGTTAATGAATTAAATGTGTAGGTTGCTATCAAATAGCTGAATATCCATTGGAAAGTCATAAAAGGGAAGAGGCTGTCATGGCTGTCATTGTCCATTGATTATTTTGTGATTTTATATCCAGGTCATTAAATACCTGATGGATTTTCTTTGAATTTTTACATTTGTTTTGAAAACAGAACTCCAGCTACAGATGTACAGGACATGAAAAAAGTGGAAGAGAAATGGTCCATGGACTGTAACTTGCATCAGATGCACCACAAAAAAAAAAAAGAAAAAGGGAAAATAATGTATGCAGTACAAATAAATTAAGGGAAAGTGAAAAAGATTATTAGATTGCAGTGTGCCTGATTATAAAGAGACTAATTAAAAAATGTTAATAAAGAGTAGTAAGAACTGTCTAGTGTTCAGATTCCTAAATTGAGACACAAGAGCTCAGGCAAAACATAAATCAAAGTATAAGTTTTTCCTTCAGCAGAATATAGTGAGAACCAATATGTTGTTATGTAGTATATCATAAATATCTAGGGATAAACACTGGAGACCAAAAGAAGAAAAGATGGATCATTTTTATTTTACTGTTTCTTTTGTTGCCTTTTTTGCTGTTTCAGTTACATTTTGCTGTATAAAAACAATTATTATTCTCCTCGTATGACCGCTATCAATGTGAAATTATGGCGCAAATGGAGAGTACAGGATCCATTTCAGCAGCCAGGCAGCCTTCTTTGAGGTGCTATAGAGACTGGTGAATGAAGAGTCCTCACACTGGTGATGAGCACAGAAACAAGTATTTGTGAACCCAGGTTGACAATTCATCTGCAAACAGACCAATGTGACTTTCCCTCTCATGCCCCCGCGATGTAATAACTGCGTTCAGCTTCATTCAGAACGTTGCATCCTCTTCCCTCACGCATGGGTGGGCAGTTCAGGATGCTAAATAGGACATTTTGACTGCTCATATCTGTACCTTGGGGCCTACCAGATCTGAGGGCAGCAGAGTGCCTGCTCATTTAACTTGCACAGCTGCAAAGCCTCCAGCACAAACGCTCCTCGAACGCTCCTGCGCGGGGGCTGGATGTGACGGCACAGCGCTCGCCTGGAGAGGGAAAATAGAGACAACAAACTCCTGAGCCTTGGTGGAGAGCACCCTCCCCAAGCCTAAGAGATTAAAGCAATAGATTTTCAAGTAGCCCTTCAGAGTGACTAATTTATATGGATATCAAGGATTCAGTTGGAAAATTAAAAAAAAAAGTAACTAGGGGAAAATATGGTGCTCTCTAAGTCCCAGTGGTATGCCACATTCATTTTACTAGAGAGTTTATTCTTTAGTACTTTCATGGATTGACATGAGGGAGGAATTCACATGTCAGGACAGATAAAATCTCCCTCCTGCCAAAGGAGTCTATTCAGACATGCATGTTAGTAGGTTGATAACTTATTCTGTATTGCAGAGGACTCAAAGATAGACATTTCTCCTTTTATCTCCATCTCTGCGCTCCCTGCATACTAAAGATACGGGGAAACAGCAAGATACATCTTAACTAGCCCTCTCAGAGAGCAGTGACTTCTCCTAGCCTGTGCCAAGAGATGCAAACTTAAAGGAATAAGGTGTCACACAGACTAATAGCAAACGCATTAGCAATGTTTATGCGCATAATTTGAGCCCTGTGTGAATATAGTTTAAAAAAATACAAACGCTGGACTTGGTGGTTAAATTTTTTTTGCCAAGAAAAATGCACAGTATTGCAATGCTCTTGCTTCATGTTGCTCTGCTAGAGGCGTGGGGAATAGGTTGACAACGATGGGGGACCAGGAAAAGTAAAACATGTTGAAGAATCCATCTGTGACGTGCTAAGGAAACTTTTGTGGGTTTTTTTGGGAGCTAGGCCCACTCTTCTAAAGACTGGGGAATTGAATGAAACAACTTTGTCCCTTGACCAGAGCAGTAGAAGTATGTCTGCTCTTCAAAATGGAATTAAAATTCAGGAGTGTTTAGTCTTATGCTTAAGCTGATCGTCTCCATTTCATATACTTTTGGTTTTTCTAGGGCTATCAAATGACATAATTTTAGGGAAACTTGTTATTTTAGAGTATTAAATTATGTGTCATTCATAAGGAGCCATGTTTGAAAAACAGGGGATAAAGATCCTCCAGAGTGCAGCTCAGACCATCTCTGAACTGCCCTTTGGTAGAAGGACTTTTTTCTTTCTCCTTCTTCCAGTGGTGATGCTGGGAGAGCAGCCTCCTTCATTGTGGGGCTAAATATGTGGGTCAGAAATAAATCAACTTCTCTGATCTTTCTCTCATCCTTCCAACTCAGTTCCCAAAAGCAGACTCTTATTTTTTTAGCAGTTTATATACGTAGATTGAGATTAACGTGGTTTAGAAAGTGTTTTATATATATTTGTATACATACCTAAAATATTTGCCTAGATGTATCTTATCTAAGCTTCTGCAGGGATCTGAATTTCCCAGGCTTGAACCACGCTTGGTGTAAATCGGTGTTGTCTCACTGCCTTTGAGGGAGCTTATTTACGTCAGCCCTGGAATTAGTTCCCTGTATTCCAGCCAGCACTTAGTTGCAAGAGTCAAAATAACATGGATATGTACTGTTTTCCTGTTATCTCTAGCCTCTCTATAAACAGAAACCATTAGAAATATTGTGAGAAAGCTATCTTGCAAGGTTTGCTCCCCACTCAAGGGTTTTTAGACAGATATTTGACAGGAATGTGCAGTTATACCAATCCTCAAACTTCAGCATTGTTTTCTTTGCCTTAGTAGTAATTAATTCTGATTTGCATACCCCAGCTTCGGTCTATTTAGTTCCAGAGATCTTCAAACAACACATTGTTCATTTTTCCTTTTGCCTCAACGTTTTCATACATTTCCAAGATGCTTGAATGGAAAAATATAAGAAAAATAAAAACATATGAAAATTCCACCCTCTCCCCCCAGTTTTTTCTTCTGGGAAATGCTGTCTATAGTGTGGTCCTTTCTAGAGATTGTTTTGTTTCTACCTACCTTCTGAGGCTTCATTTTGGAAATAATAAGCTTTTCCCAGACAAGACTTAGTGAAGTAATGACTCAGAGGCACAGACAGACAAGTGGACTGTTGGTTTCATCTTAATTATTTATGTGGTGTTATCCTAACAATAATATATTATGACATATCTTCCAATGAATTCTCTTCTATTTGTGTATCACTTAATACAGAGTGAGAGAGAGTGAGACATCTCAGCATGGATAATGATACAGAAATATTTAAGAAACAGTAATATAGATGACCAATTTAAATTCAGTCATACATAATATAAATTCTGTCATTGTTTCTTTGTTAAAGGTTTCTTTTCTTGTTGCCATTGAACAACAAATTATTTCATGTTTTAAGAATATTTTAGACAAGGAGATTTCAGCAAGATGAGCTCAAAACTGTGATTTCAGCTTTGAATTGCTCTTTTCTATTGATCTTCCTGTGATTTACAACCATTTCCCATCAGAAAGTTCTCTCCTGCTTTATGTCAACCAAATTTGGGGAACAGTTTCCTCCTTACAGAGAGCACCTGCTTTGTGTCCCTTGTGAAGGGAGATTAGCCTCTTGCTTTGAGAATTTGCTGCCCGTTGGCTCTCTTCACCATAAAACCAACCAAAAAAAGTTCTGCATTTTTCTAGGTAGAATTGCTTGGAGATTTGTAAAATGATTTTGATCTTGGACCTGAGCCTGCCATTAAAGTGCTTGACTTGCCTTGACCACTGTAATTTTAGAAAGCTGACCCTTCTCCTTTGCAATTTACACAGTGTTTTTAGTCTAATGCAGAATTTCCCTCTTCTGCAGCTGGGAAGAGAATATCCATCATTTCCAGATGTGGACATATGATCCAGGAGGCAATTGAAGGGATTTTGGAATCATATGGTTTGGCTTATAGATTTGGATTGGTCAAGAGAGATTTGCCCGAAATCCTTGAGAGAGCATGGCACCTCTCTGTCTCGGGAGGCATTTTAAAACAAAACCCAAAGTTAAATGCATTTTATAGAGAGGCTTAAAACTTCTAAAATATAAATCTCAAATATTTATATGTGGGCTGCAATGGAACAGAAGTTACGACCTCATATGTGAATGTCTAGGATTTGGTTTTTTCCTTCCACCAGCCCACCTGGAATGACTTTAGCTTTCAGCCTTACCTCAGGCTGTACCCAGGTTGGCTCCCAGTGACTTATGACTCCATCAATCTGCACAGATATGTGCTGTGCTCCTTCAAGGGAAGTAGTTCATCTTCTATATGACTGCATCCCCACCTCTTCCAAAGTTCAAAGAACCCAGGACAATTGCTTACTCAAAAGGCCTTCCAGTTAGGGTTGAAGATGCTCTCCCTGCCTCCCCATGTGAGTCGGAGCTTTCTGGTGAACTTTGACAGAGACAGAAACTTCCAGCATAATCCATCCCCTCTTGAACTAGAAAGACATGAGATGATGGTGATGAAATATCAGGTGAGATTGCTCAGTATGCTTTAAGGAGCTTTGAACTGGAAATGGATCAATTTAGAGCTCTTTTCTGAAGTCAGAGTAGCACATTTTTTACCATCCATTTCCCATGAACTAACAACTGTTCCCTATCCAGCAGACAGTTTACTTGTAGCTATTTTGACTTGCATTATTCCACTTAATGAAGATAAACATAAGTCAGACACAGGAAAGCCACAGAATGAGTATGAACAGGAAGTGTTCCAAGTATTCAGCATTTACTTGGCAAAATTGGCCAGTAATTCCTTTTGCTTTTCACTCAGGACAAAAATCCCTGAAAGATAATCATCATCATTGTTTGAACTAATGTAACACTTTTATCCATTGGTCTGAGAATGCTTCCCAAAAATTAGCTGGACTGAGAACAGCCTTGAGATTAGATTCTTATTATTTAAAATACACATTTTATGGACAAACTCATGGGTCACCTAGAGGTACCATGACTTTTCTCAAGTAACAGAGTCAGAAGAGTACAGAAGATTTCTGACTGCCATTTCTATGATTTCAGTGACATTGCAAAGGATGCTCGATGTTGCTTTTTCGAGTTGCTTAAATTATTCATATTACAGTGACTATAGAGATGAATATTTTTTCTGCTTACATGCAGATTTAAAAAAAGTTGGTTTTTTAGTGATTGCATGATTGTACAGCAGCATATTTCATCCTATAAATTGTTCATATATTTAATACTCAGGATTGTTATTTGGAAGATGATTAGCAACCTAAATCCCATGTCTTGATTTGGATTAGTATAGTATTTTTTGAGCCAGAGAAAGAACATCACATATCCAATCCATGAAACACTACCTTTGTGGGAAGATAACAATTTATCTGGTCAAAATATGTATTTCCCAAACCTTAATCTGCATAAAAACGATGTCCCGTTATGTCTCCATAAAGCAAATAATAGGATGGCATGAACATGAGCAAAACAAAAGTTCTGAATCAAGATGGGGGCTCATGGTTGTCCTTGTTCACCCTGATCCCTTGACTTTACAATTAATAAGGGATGGTGAACGGGCTGAATAGAGTAACACACTGGAAACAAATCAATGCACTCACAGCTCTTCATGCTTTTTCTCTATGCCTCAGTCACTGGACATCTTAGGGGAATTTAGTTTCCTTATTTGTGGGTACATGGTTCAAAAAGTTTTCCAGTCTTCTCCTGCTCATGTTCCCCTAATGACAATCAGTAGACTGTGATGTCCATACTGAAATCGCTTGCCCAGCCATGATGCCCTTTCTTGAGACTTGAATCTATACCCTACAAACAGCACCATATGGCTAATTTTTAAGCCAACTGATCAAGTGTTTAATAAAGCAGAGGCTGAGGGGAGAGGAGGAGAAGTGCCTTCCATAAAAGCCATTGTTTTGGTGGGCCACATCTCTTAACCCTTTGTAGCATGGCAGGGCAAAATCCATGGAATGAATGGAGCTTTGACTTATAAGACAGGAATGGGAGAGAAAGGCCCACATCAGCTTGTGGGCCAAATGCACCAAAACTGTTATTTATGTGTTACACTGGGAAAATTACTGATTAATAGATCCTATGGGGAAAACACTGATCTGAGGATTAGGATCTCCAGGATTTAGTCCTGATTCTGTCGTACGTAGCTGTCTGACCTTGAACACTCAACTTTTCCCCTCTATTTTATCCACACATTTTCAGGCTAAGGTTCCTGCAGAGTCCCTTTTGCTCAGGGCATCTCCTTCAGAAAATGTATTTACAAATTCTGCCTCTAAAATTTATACAAGCCTTGACCTGAATTGGGACAACTGGATTCTTTGAATTACAGCACACAATGTTGACATAGAACTGGAATCACCTAGTGGGGCAAGTCTCAGTGCTTTAATTAGCTCACAATTACCTCTTGATTTTTTTTGCAGAAAGTTAGATTTGAAGCAGATGATCAAAATTTATTTATGCATGCATTTAAACAAGACAGCATTGTAACTGAGAAAGCTTAAAGTCTTTGTGTTTAAAAAACCAAGAAACAACTCTGTTTGGGAGATGAAGTCATCTGCAGAAAAAAATTACCCACACAACAACAAAACAGTGTTCCAACTCCTGTGTTTTTAGATTGTAGCATGCCATCTTTAGTATTTTTTTCCCTAAGAGCTTGCCTTTTTTTAACAGATGTATACTCCCTTCATTGGTGTTTATTTAAAACCCTGCCAATATATCTGAAATCAGCACATACTGAATGTTGATGCACCACCTTGCCTAATTGACTTAGCTGGAAAATAAACAGTGAAAGGCTATTTCAGCAGCAAACTGGTTGATACAGCTACTCATTCCCTACCTTTATCTATGTACCACACAAGCAGACAAGCACCTGATATTAGAGACACAAGGTTGTTGCAGTCTTTAGGATTTTAGGGACAAACTTGATATTGGTGTCACTGTCACCCCTTGAATCAAAAAAATGACATTTTCATCTCTGCTGCCCTAAAAGCCTTGATAGCACCCAGAAGGTGCCATCATACCCCTAAGAACTTATTAAAACTTATTTTAAAAACAATAGGCTTCTGCAGATTTGCAGTAAATGAGGATTATAAGGCTATTCACGCAACGTGAATAATTTGCTGCTAATAATATTGACACTCAATCTGTCTGCAAAATGTCTCCGTTAGCAGGAAACAATCACGCTGGGAGGTGTTAGGGAGACTTTGCAGTGGAGTGGTAGAATGAAGTAATTAAAAACTCACTGGAAAATGTATTGAAAATTTTATTTTTCTGGGTTTTTAATATGAAATACTACAAAATAAACAATAATAATAATGTATAATTTATAGAGAAAAAGAGCTTTCTGCTGGTTTTGCTTTTAAACAAGCGTACAGTTGGTTTACAAAAGAGACACAATTTGGAATATATTGGTAAAAAAGGGAAGAGACATAAAATAGTCCAACAGGGGAAAAAAATAAAAGGAAATTTTTGATGATGGTGGTACTGATCACTGAACAGGGATATGACAAAATTGGATGAAGTGTTTTAGGAAGAAATGAAAAAGAAAAGCTTTAGCAGAAAGGTAAAAGGACTCCTATGGAAATTCATATTTCAGTTTCACCTAGGATATGCTACTCTCACACAAATTTTACTTTGTACATTATCTTTTGTTCAGCTTTTCACCAAATATAATGATTATTCCTGGGAAAATATTTGGCAGATGAAAATTATCATTTTCTGTGGAGTTGGGTTAAGAAATGATATATCTCTTTGAAGGAATACTTTGAGGGTTTTGCATTAAAGATTTTCTATCACATATTTCAGAAGTTAATATTTATTTTTGTTAATTTAATAAAAAGGTTGCTCCTCTGAAGTTTTTTTAAGCCCTTATCCATCATATCAGGTTATTAAATGACTACAGATTTTTTCCGCTGTTATAAAAGTGTCTTAGTGTATTTATGCTATATATGTCTTTTATTAGAATTGGATTTTTATACCATATCATTAAAAAAGAATATAAAAATAATAAAATGACAAAAGATTGATTTTCCATATATCTTTGGTCAGGAGGAATTTTTAACTTTAAAATAATAAATCAAAAATATAACATAGTAAAGAAGAAACTTTGAGTTAGACTTGATATGAAAGAAATTGGGTATTTTTAGAAGTTTTAGTGTGTTTAAAGGAAAAAAGTTTTCTGGGTGTTACTGAATGCGACCTAGATTTTTTTTCAATGATTTTCCTTTGCTTTTATTTTTATTAACTTCTCTTGATAAAATTTTTCATTATCAAAATAATTGTTAGGTGTACAGATAATTTAGATTTTAGCTTGGTGTTTTTTTGGCTTTTTTTGGTTTTTTTTTTAAAGATTCTCCAGTTTGGCATAACATAGTAATTGCTTACTACCCACTTACTCACTGACTCACCATTCCTCTTACTGTAGTGAATTAGGAGATTTTTAATGGCTGTTCATGATACTGATATGAGAGAACATGCTTTGCTACACAAAATAAAATTAATGTCCTGAAGTTGCATTTCTAAGTCATTAATGATATTTGGATTTACTGTGTGCATTGCATACATGATAAATAAGAGAACACAGAGGAGAAGGAAGATTTTTTTACGCTGCATATCACTTTCCTAGAGCTTAGAACTGAGACAGAACAGAGCCCAGAAAAGCTTCCTAATTGTAAGCTAAAAGGCAGGAATCTCTGGGGTTAAGCTAAGAAGAGAACAGAAAGCTTTGCTGAACATAATGACGCTCCTGGAAAGTTTAAGTTTGTGATGATTATCGTGTGATGAGCTGAAAAGGCTTCACAGGTGGTGGCTTCAGACTCACCTCCTCTGAGCTGAATGGCTGCTCTGCAGATATACCTGTATTCGAAACTTGCTTTGAACACATGGGCATGTTGCTGCCAGATAGGAGAAAATTGGATCCCATCAGGAAATGACCACTGTGAGAGAAGGTTATGAGTTTATTAACCTGATGAATAAAAAAGTAAATATTTGGTGTAAAACCTGTCAAAGATTACACTTGTAAAACTTCTAATTCAGCTATTTCCTCTTAGAGCTGTCAAAATATGTCTTGGATAAGTTAATACAACATTACACATTGCAGAAGCTTTTGCTCTAACCTGAAGTTCAATCATTTCTTAGAGCAATTTTTTTTTCCTTCCTCACCAACTTGTCTTATCAACAGTCTACCTTTGTGTCTGCAGGCTGCCTTCTCAACTCGTTATTTCCATAGCTCTAACCTTTGCACTGTGTTTTCAAAATGTTTTCAAAATACTTAAAACCAATTCTTAAAACAAGAGCAACCTGACGGATAATTACCAATGGACCTGAGGAAGGGATTTTTCTTATGGGCTGGAATCTCAGTGATGTCTCTGCAGCCTTTCTGCTCTTTTTAATAACATTTCTGGAGAAGGCTAGAGAGGGAATCATGGCCCTGATACAAATTTAAGCTGGAGGTGGAAAAGGAGCAGTCACCTCCCACCTTTGCTACTCTCACATGAGTCAAATGACTACATTTTGCTATGAAAATTGGAGATATTGGACAACCTTTGCCTGCAAAATTTTCAGCACTGAGAAAATAAAATAAAAAACAGCTGGAGAAGGTTTTTTATTATTTAGAACTAAGTTGAACATATTAAAGTCTCTCCCTTTCTCTCACTAACTCTTTGCACTCTAGACGAAGAAGGATTTATCTCTTACATTTCAAAAAAAGTCACCTCTCTGTAACCTGCAGTTCATTCAATCAGGGCTTAGCGTAAATTATCAGCATGGAAAACACCAATGGTCTTTGAAGAGCCTCTGGCTTTAGGAGGAACTCGCTGCTCATGTCTGCAGCTCCTCTGGGAAGCAGAGGAAGGAAGGAGAATGTGTCTTGATTTACCCTGCCCTATTTCTCGGCTCTGCCAGCCTCTCTGCTCTGTCCACTCCACTGCTGTCAGATGCTGGGAGACAAGCATATGGTGTTTACTTCTCTGACTGACATCTCTCTGGTTTTTCTCACTCCTCAAGAGAATCCTCTCTTGCCAAGTCAGTTTGCAAGGGCTTGGATGTAGCCATGGCCCTCTGGTCGGGATCCAAGCTATTCCTCATTTTCCCTTGGCAAATGTTAATAGAGGACAACCTCCCTCCTGCTTACAAAATCAGTGTTTCGTGGAGGGAAACTCAGTTCCAGAGAGTAGCCTGACCCTGTGTGTCCTTTTGTACCTCATTCAAGTGGGGCTGTGCAAAGGTGGCACCCAGAGGCTGTGTGAGCTCCTGGTGCTCATCCTGGAGGCTGGAGGGGAGCAGAGCAGTCGAGGCCCCAGGTGAGGGACTGCCAGGGAATCCTTGCCAAGGGGCTCTGGACAGCCACTGGCACTGCTGCTGCAGCTGATGAAGACTGAAATGAAGAAGAGGTGCCAAGCAAAGGATTTGCATTTGCAGCAGGTTGTGAAGCTTAAATAGAGTTTGGCTTGGGAGTGGTTTTAATATCCCAGGGAGTCCTGCTCCCCACTTGGAGACATAAGCTGGATATGTTTTAGGATCAAAATTTTAAAAAAAACAAACACAAAAACTCTTTTAAGATCAACTTGTGCTTTACTCCTTTTATTTTTGTCCTTCTATCTCTTCCCTCCTTCCCTCCCTCTTTTCCTCCCTCCCTTCACCACTTTGATCTGGTGGTAAGGACATCTTTATCACTCTTATCAGGTCCCCAGTTCTTGACTGGCCTTTTGAAGTGTGACTTCCTGCACCCAGTGCTCAAGAAAGGGCACTGGGCACTGCAGGTTTCCTGTTGCTTTTCCTCTGTATCTACAAGTTTGCTTCACTTTCCTTCCTGTTTTTCTGCTTCATTTGTTTGTGCTTCCCTTCACTGATCAAACCTGACTTCTTCTCTCTGACAGGTTCTCCCTCACTTGTAGATTGTTATCACTCATGTATTTTTTTTCTCCAGTTTCTCAGTGTGATCATTCCCTTTTCTCTACTGTGCCTCATCCTTTTTATCCTTTCTTCCTTCCTTCCTTCCTTTCTTTTTTCATGTTTGTCGAGATTTTTTCCCAACCGATTAGTTTTAACACGTTTTCTGTTCTTTCTAAGATGTTCCTGAGACTTGTTTTAGACCCTTGACTGAATTGGAGAAAAGCCTGAAAATGAACCAGAAGATCCTTTGGGATTTTGTCCAAAGAATACTGAAGTTAGAAGCAATACTAATTGACTCAATGGGATTTAGGGTCAACTCCCTGTTCTTCTTTCAGCAAATCTCCTGAACATTTGCTAGTCTTTCCAGATCTCTGCTGATGGTAGTTTGCAATCTTTGACATGTTATTAGTTTGAAGGAAAATCTTCATAGAAAGCTTTTATTTTTTTCCTTATTTTTACTAAGAAAAAGAAGGCTCTGAAGAGATATTTAGCCTTCACAACGAGTAAATGTAATTCCATATTTCACTATGGGCTCTAAATCTGTGTTGGGATTTTCCAGATCTATGTTGTATGAAATAATTCAGATGGTAAAACATTATTCAGGGGCTTCCCAATTAGTCCCACAATACCTGTTTGGGGGACTGAATAGCGCTGAGGCTGTTTTCTCTGCTTTTAAGCAGGTTTTTGCATCCCATGGGGAGGTGATGGTTCAGTTAAGAAACCCCACAGCCATGAGTTTAGGCTTTCTCATGCTCCAGCACTATGTGAGTGCTTCCAGGCACAGGAGGAGTGAGGGAAACTTAATTTCAGCCACAATGCTGATCGTTGGCAAACGAGTGGTTTTACGGTGCTTCATGCAGCTCTGTTATTTATTTATTTATCCTTACAGATCCAGCACAGTGCCTTAATGGGTGAGCTGGGCTATTGCATTAACTCCTCCATCCAGCTGGGCACAGATTTGCATCCTGCTGCCACTGGGCAGGGTAGGATCTGGGTTTGCTTGCTGGGTATGGTGTAAGCTCTCATACCCAGCTGAGCTGGATCTTACCAGGGGATACTTTGCCTCTTGGAGGTACAAATGGCAGCTGCTTTAGGCAATAGGAGATGGCCTTGGCATATCCCTGCTTTGTCAGGGAACATACTGTACTTTGCTCTCACCAGATGCTCATGGTGTGTTATCATCCCGTTTTCACTCTAGGAATCATTGGCTGAAAAAGCACTGGGAAGGCTGGGGGGAAAGTGAATACATATTTTGCAACATAAGTTTATTGCAGTATTTACAGTTTGGTGTGAAAATACTCCTATCCTAAGATGACTTTCTTACAAACTTTTCTGTGTTATTTCATTACTATAAACTGACATGCTTAATACCATGAAAATATCAAGTCTTTGCCTCCTCCTTATGTTTGGAAGGAAAAATAATTGAGCGAATAATTCCAGAAAGTTTTTTATAAATTTAATTTCATTATCATCAAACTTTAGGTATAAAAATTCAAGAATAGGAAGGGAAAATGAAGTGGAAGGAGGAAAAATGAAAAAACTTCAAATTTCAACTCAAATCTCTCCCATCCTTTGATAGTTCACAGAGCCCAGAGGAGTTGTTCTGCAAGATAACATAATCAGCATGGAGGGAGGCTGAAGGGCTGTGGGTTATAAATGGGAAGGTGGATTGCTGCCTTTGCACAGGCTGTTTTCAGGCGTCGAGCCTTTTCTGTCGTTGTTTTAGCTGTGTGGCAGCGCAAGACAAAAGGGGACACTGCAGCTTTCGAGCTTTCAGGACTGGGGGCTGAGGAGGAAAGAAGAGAAGAGCATGATTGATGGAGTTCTGGTTGGCTTATAAAGGGCAGCCGGGAGTGCAGGGAAATAATCAGGGAAAAGGGCGTCCCGTACTGGCGCTCTCAGAGGGGAGAAATGAATCCTGCACCTCTGCATTATTAAGTTGTCAGGCGGGCTGATGATGAAAATCTGAAGGTCAGGCATAACAAGAAGCACCTTATGGGGGGATCATGACCTTTCTGGAAGTGCTACACTCATGTTTATCTGCACCTAACCCTTATCCACAATTCTTCATTTGATAAGAACATTGGGAGAAGGGATGGGGAAGGGGGGAAGGGAGAGGGAAGTCCTCATCATATGTATAAGCAGTGTGTGAAATTAGGCTTCCTGTGAAACTGATTGTGGATGCTCAATTCACAGTGAAAGATAATAAACCAAAAGGACACACGAGGGATGCAGGCAGAAATTGTTCACTACAGTGGAACTCAATAAAGGGAACAAGAGCTTTCCTAAATGACAAATTTGGTACAGCGGTGCTAAAATCAGGATTCTCCCTAGCACCGCTGCAGCAATTTGCTCTCAGCTCTACCACTTTTTATTTACTTTGGAAGTCCTAATAATGTTAGAGAGTGGCTTTTTCATCTATTTATTTATTTATTTCTCCCCAGCAATGTTTATTCTTTAACTGCTTACTTTAAACCAAAGAGTCAAGGTGAAGGACAATGAAACGCTAAGATTCCAATTGATTTTTCCTCTTTAGTTTCCATATCAGAAATGAGTATAAATATAAATATATTCCAGGGTTAGATGCCTGTCCTGTGCTTGCCTTATTGACTGCTTTAATAAATGTCATGACCCCTCCTGCACGTGCATGCACACGCGGGCTCACACATGCTCGCAATCAAAGAGGTGGAGGCATTGCAGGGATATAAATGCAGTCACACAGAAAATATTCCAAACCTAAATCTGCTGTAAGAACCTGCTAATAAGCTTTTTATTTCACCCCAATTTACAGCATCTTGATTGTGCTTTTCAAATCTGTGAAGTATTTAAAGCATGACAAAGTACACTTGTGGAAAAGTGAAGTCAAAAAAGACTTCATAATTATTGCAATATATTCACTTTTCATGCATAATCCTTTAAATTAGCAATACAATAGATCACCTCTACTGCCACTAGAGGCTAATGCACCTCTATTGAAAGCCATGTTAAGGAAAATTATGTCCTATCTGGAAAAGTCACATAAGCTTCCAAAATATTTAATGACAGTAGGTCCCCATCCTGTAAATTTCACATACTCAAGTAGCCTCATTAGCCTTGATTTTCTTACATCAGTGGACAATAACCTATTAACTTTAATGGATTTACAAATACACACTGATGTGAGATCAGAATCAGTACCTTTGGGACATCTTATTTAAGGATTAGCAGAACAGCAGGAAAAGAGATATAATATACAAACTAATGAATAGTTTTATTAGATAAATTGTGTGATACTGGAACCCATCAACTGGCTTTAAAATGACTCTTTAATGAACAGGTGACACTGAAAAATACTATATTGTCGATGCAGCACATAATGAACCTTCTGTATCACATAAAAATGAAAGAAAGGTTTTCTATTTCTACTGCTTAAGTGATCCAATTTATCTATTTTTACTCTTCTGCTCGCCCATGTGCTTCTGATTGCTGGGGTTTACAGACCACTTTTCATATTCTATTAAAAAACCCAACTAATAACACCTGAGCTTTGTGCAGTGACTTCCATCTTCAGATCTAGTACTGCTCCATGGTGGAGGTTTGTACGACTTGTTGCTGAGGAAATGAGGGCATGGGAAATGAAGTTCAGAGCCAGTGTGAAGATGAGTGACAGACCCTAGGTCATCTAGTAAATGGGATGGCTTCCCCATTCTGAACTTTTTTCTGTGGGTAAAAGAGTATTATTTTAGAAGAGTGGTGCCAAACCATGGTTTGGGTTTCTCTCTAGGCTTTGGGATGGATTTGGTGGAGTATAGTCATATGCCCTCAGCAAAAATCCTCATGGAGCACATTATTATTTAGCCTAAACAAGGGCTGCAGAAGACAGGTTGAATCTTAGCTCCATTGTAAATCCTTTTTGACTACCAATTATTGTAGGGGCTTTTGAATCTGAGAGCCCACGGGGGTGTAAAAATACACTTTGAAGGCCATTGTGTGGGGAGATTTGCCTCCAAGCAACAAACCCCATGAACCACTCCAGTTATTCTGCACAACAGTGAATGTCACGTTTCGGGGGGTGTGGGAATTGATATCAGATTGGCCTTTCTAAACCATTTGGCCAGTCCCAAAACTTTGTCTTCATAAGCAAGCCTCTACATCCACTGTGGTGTGATCATCATGGTGAAATAAATTTGTCTCAGCTCATATCTATTCACTCAGTATTGTACTTGTTTGTTCTGTATCATGTGAGCCTCTGGAAATGCTGCTTGGGAGCAAAAGCCAAATGCAAAGAACTATACAGAATTTTCACAGCTTTGTCCTTTGTAGAACCACACATAGATTACTTCACCCTTTTCTGTGGTGGGGGCTCCAATTCATCTCCTTTTCAGCTAAGCAACCCTCATTTCTGTGAACTTCAGCATCTGTGAGACTTGTGAGAGATTTTATTATCTTTTGAGACTTTTTCCCTCCTCCTCCTGTCATCAAAATTGAAACTGGCTGATAAATGAGACGGAGAAGCATGATCTCATAACATGGTTTGTTAGAAATAGAAGCTAACAGATAATCTGTGTAAAAGCTGGTGGCCAAATCAGATTTTCTTACAGATTTCAGAATTGTGTTCTTTTATATGTTTATATGACACGTTCTTGTTATTGCTTACCTTAAAATATTATGCCAGATATTACTAAAAGTCATATGCTGCAGGTTTCTTTGCCCCATTTTTTTTCCCTTTTGTATTGCACTGTAATGTTGATATGACTTAGTAAGGGCTTGGCTGTCATGTATCCACACTGGCAGCATGTTATGAAAAAATCTGGAGCCAATAAAGTAGAATAAGATACTGATGTTAGAAAAGCCTACAACAAACCCATCCCCAAACACAAAGACCCTGATTTTATGCAGTGAAGAGAGCAAAAGTAATGAAAAAGGCCACTTAATAGTTGCTAGTTAGATGTAGCAAGTTCTGTGGTAGATCTTAAACTTCATGTGTCTGAGGTAAGGAATAAAGAAGCCCTTTTCTTCACAGCATCCAAAAGAATGAGTGATGATTTCCAGTTGAGCTCCTCTAAAATCGGATCTGGCCAGAGCTCAGTGGGCAAATTTGCCTCACATAATGTATTTATCTTTAGGCCAAATGCAGCTTTCATTGAAGCCAATGGAAATATTTTCATTGACTTTAACAGATTTTGATTCCAGGGTCTCTGTCTAGTAAGTTATATAAAGTTCTGGACAATCAAGGAAAGGGCATTTAATTGTTTCTTTGTAGTGGCTTTAAAACCCTTTAATAATCACAAAAATCAGCTCTATTTTTTGATCACACCTGAGGTTCAAGAGCCTATTAGTCACTTACATAAACTGAAACTATTTCTAGGGTCCAAAAAAAATTAATTAGATGCATTTAAAAATAACTCCTGAAAAAGGCGTGCCACCAAGCGTTTCCACTGTTGTTTTTCAGCTGCACAGAGCATGACTATACTGCTTTAGTGATGACTATTTTTACTCTTTGTTTACAAAGCCTGCATTTTAAACTGTGATAATCCCCTAAACTTGGTGCAAGCCTCAGAGAGCTGAAAGCTGGCATGGGAGATGCCAACCCAGGTGTGGTGCTCTCTTCAAAGCATGACGGAAGCCATGGCTGTGTTACAGGGTGGCAGATGCACACACGTTGCTTGGCCAAGTTACTGCTAAAAATGGCTTTAATATCAAAACATGACAGTTTACAAGCAGCCAGTTAATCCTTCACATGGGCCAAGTGCCTGTTGTGAGTGAGGAGGGGAAATTCTGATGGAGGAGACTTTTATTTTGCCACTCATCTCTGTCACAAAAATAAAGAGAAATCCTATCTGTTCCTTGTTCCCTGTTCTTGTGCCTTAAACCTCTTCATCTTCAGCCTTCCTCCTACTCTTGCCAGTCCATTTCTCATCTCCCAAAATGTCTGTCCTGATGATGGTGTTTCCACCCACGTGGTTGCTCTTAGTTCAACTTTTCAAGGAGTCAGAAACTGCTGTTTCTATTATGCTGCTCATCACAGAGGTGCCTTATACCATGGTCCCAGTCTTGGAAACCTGTGGCCTTGATTTGTTTGTTTGTTTGTTTGTTTGTTTGTTGTTTTTCCTCAGTCAAAAAAACTGTATCTATCCATTTAAATGGAAAATATTTTTGCTATTTGTGCATGGGGTTAAATTCTATACGTAAAATACAGGAAAATGAACATCAAAAAGGGCAAGAATATTTAAGGGAAAAATACTGAAGACTGTGCTGTCCTTTGAGTTTCCATGACACATATTGTGTATGATTCTCATCTGTATGGAGGAAGTTTTCTATCATGGTTTGTGTGTTGGATTAATGAATATAAGTGAGGGTGACCACAGGCTGTAAATTAATACAAGGTATGTAGTTTATCTGGTCAGTCATCTGTATGTTGGGTCAACCACCAGCATTTTTCTTCAGGGAGTAACTGCTCACCTTGGAAAATGGTTTGGTTGTTTCCCCATGGTGTTCTCCTCCAGCATGTGTAACAAGCACAACTCTGGTGAGGAAAAACACTGGAGACAACTTTTGTTTACGTTACAACAATCCTGGAAAACTTGATCTAAATGTTGGATTTTCTGGGGACAATTTAGTGCATTTCAGGGAATAGTTTAGGGCTTGGTGTGAGAATGGCTTTTGGGCTCCAGGAATCTGATGTTTCAGTGGAAATGTGTTCTAAATTGGAAGACCCTGGCATAGGGACCAATCCTGAGATTTTTGGGAAGGCATACATCAGACAGCATTAGAACATTATGTTGAACAGGATTCTAACAAGAAAGATTGATTTTAAACCCATAATGTCGAGCCTTTACCTGGATTTGCCAAACCAATTTGGCTGTGGGATACAGAAATCTAGTGTCACTTTTTCTACATAACTATAGCTTCCATCACTTCTTTCCTAAATAGACTACAATATTAACTGTGCCATTTTTCCTTCATGTCACTTCCAAGATGAGAACCACGGCTCTGGTTAGTGGCAGTGCTGGGATTAGAGTTTGATGCCATGTCACACAGACATTGACATAAATACCAAAGAGAGAATATCTGGATTAGATATAAGCAAATGTAAACAGAGGCTAAAACAAAAACTACTCCAAAATCACACTGACTCTTTCAGAGTCTATTAATCTGTCTGACTTAAGCTTCTGTATTAGAAATGAACGCTGGAATTTTTACAATATCATCTCGTGGAAGAAATTCAGCTTCTGGCCATCCTTAGAGGAGCAGAATAGTTTAAACAGAGTTTTCAATATAGTGCTTTTACTGGGCATTATTTTTACTATGGAAAGTCCTTTAGAATTAATGGGAATTGATTTCAGTGGCCTTTGACATATCACTGAAAATAATATGGCAAAATACAACCTTTTCCCTCTTACCGCTACGCAAAGGCTTTAACGGGGAAAGCAGTTTACAATGGTGCCCCCATGTAAGGCTTTATTCAAAAGATTTTACGCTTGATAACATCTGAGCCATAGGAGCTGCATGTGGGGTTTAGCATCTTAGCAGCTGCAATTCTCTAATCCTGATTCCGTTGCCTCCATATTAAAAGCTCCATGGTCACAGGACAGCAGCTTTGGCCGTTCCACATTGTCATTCATTCCTGTCCCCCACACGCGTGCCTGATCATACAGGAAAATGAGTTTACAACCGACTACGCCTATGGGACTCCCGGAGGGACACAATGCCAGAGCCTTTACTGGTGGTGGATGGACCCTCAAAAGGTTTGAAAGTTTGGTAAGTACATCCTTAACCAAACTCTTTTGACCTTTATTCAGATTTGTTTTCGGAGAAGGGCAAAGGGTTGGACCAATTCTTGTTTCATCCAACTGGCTTGTCCATCTCAGGGCTATAATTAATCACTGAATCGCAGCCATACTTTGTTTTGGAGGCCGGGTCCAGTCCAGCAGGGGTACTAAACTTTAGGCACATGACTAATTCTTTAAAGTCAAAGGGATTACTCATGTGCTGAAAGTCAGCTGCATATTGAAGTAGTTTTCTAGATCAGGCCTCGAGGAGTTAGGAGTTAGTTTATATATATTGTATAGCAGCACCAAGTTCCTTAGTTTGCCTTTGCAGCTCTGTGGTCCCCCTTGTTGCTGGGAATTTTCTTTACAGCAGAGGTGCAAAGAGGCAGTGAATATAGTTTGGAGCAGGACTTCATACACTCCCAAAGTGTGGGACTGAGAAACCACTGCTCAGTTTTGTAGACTTTTGAAAAACGGGTAGATTCAGAATCTAGCCACCTTCACATTTAGGGAAGTTTCCTATTTATGTTCTGTATCATCTGACCTTCACACGCAAGTAGTTTATATTGTCATGGATTTACTTCTTGATGCAAAGTTGCTTTATCATATCAAAAAACAGAAAGGCATATAAAAATCACTATAAAAGAAAACCAAGAGAAATCACCTGTTTGAATCTTTTGTAGTAAGCGATTATATTACTTTACATTTAATTCTCAGCTTGCCTAAACAGGTAGAAACAGCAGTTTTACACCACTTGAGGATTTGTCTCCTTAGGAACAAACAGGCCTCACAAATATGCTTTTGGAAATGTGAAACGCAGAGGGAAGTGAACTGAACTATGTCCCACAGCCTAAAACCTCCCAAGAAAATGAGTAATACTAATTTTCAAAAAAAATAAAAAAAAAATTCTGTCTTTTTTAATGAAACTAAGATTTTCTGAGGGTACGTCAAGGGTTTTATTACTGGTTCTACATAATAAAGTAATTGTGTAATTAGTAATACATTTGTCACTCCTTTACTGAGGAAAAAGTAAAACATGTACCGCTTTTGTGTAAATCCTGACAGTGGTGATTTTTTTCCTGAGAATTATACCATTATATCATAAAAGTGTCAAGGCATGAGTTTACTGTTCCTACTAATATTCTAAAATATTCTCTTAGGCTGACATCTCTGTCAATTAAAATTAAACAAAATTGCATTCTGCCATATACACTTCAAATAGGAAGCTTTCAAGTTTATGGCTGTTCTTTGAATTGATTTTTAAGATGGCATCTGTAAAACTTGGCTAGTACAAGATGAGGTAGGATGTAGTTAAGGTTCAGTCAATTTTAAAAATGTTTTAAAGATCGTAAATTGACAACTGAAATAGACTGAGCATCCTTGGGATTTTTGGGCTGTCAAATATAAATCCATTTTTTAAAAAAAACCCAGAGCTCTTGCAAACTGAAAATTTTATGAAAACATGTTCTTTCCTCTCCCCCTTCTCCTCCCCCCACTCCTTTGATATTTTTGCAATAAGTTACACAAACAAGAGGGCTTCTGGTGTTGTTTCCAGTTGCTTGGTCTCGCGGGATTTGGAATTCTTCTTCTCCTGGTGTTTCCCACAGAAATAGAGTGAGAACGTGCTTTCTCACGGGACTGTATTTCTCATGGAAAATAATAGGGTTGCCGGCAGCAAACGTTTTCTGCAGTGATGCCCTGCCAATAAAGTCTTCAGGGAAATTATTGCCCTCAATAAGATGAAGACTAGTAAATTGGAACCCCCATCCCTACTCCACAAAGATATGTCTTTAGGAAGCTTTCTCCTTCTATTATTCCCTGGAAACCCTGACCTCAAGAAAATGCTGTAGACAGTAATGCTTGGTTTACACTTAATTTTGTTCCCCGGAATAAAGATGTCAGTTAGTGTGTAAAAATAAAAAAAAAAGGAACAATCTTCCCTCCTGGACACCTCGACTAACACATTTATATCAGCACAAGCCCTGGTGTAGACAGTTATGTTGAGAAAAGTTGTTTTACGGGATAGCTTTATTTTGTTAAGGAACTACTTCCACTATAAGAAATAACCATTTTTGCTCTCAAAATCGGCATCCTCTAAGGGGGAGTTTTATGACACGGCAAACCCTTGCACATATAATCTTGTCTAAGGTGTTTTCAATGCATTCTATTATTATTATTATTATTATTAT
>VWYI01051547.1:0-14200 GCA_013399455.1 Anthoscopus minutus
CCTCATCCATGTCGTCTATAAAAATATTACTTGATGTCATTTAAATGTTAGATCACTAGCCTTGGTTTCTTACCATGTAAATAGCACCATCCCAAGCAATCTCTAGTGAGCAGACTGTGGGAATTTGCCTGGGCCAGGTATAGATGTGACCACTTACCTTTATTGGGTGAAACAGTTCAGTTTTAGGGGAGTGTATCATTTTCTGCAAGCAGGTCTCAGCATCCTCTGGAGATACTCAAATGACCTGTATAAAAGTAGCTGAAGAACTAACTCTAAATTTATTCTTAACCTTGATGAAGTAGTGAGGACTTCTGCCACAGAAGACAAAAGACTGTGATTTTATGGCTTGCCAGGTTTCCCACAGCAACAATATACATGTAGGTCCCATCCTACACTGCTATGCTGAGACCCAACAGCCTGAGCCCACAGCCTGGTGTCACCGTTCCTGAGCCCTCTCAGTGTCCCCTCATCCTTGTGGCTCATCTCCCGCAGCACAAAGAGCATGAAGCAGGCAGTGGTGGGTCCTCTGTAGCAAAAGGAATATCCCATAAATAAAATGCTCATTTCCCCCCCACTCCAGAGTCAAACACTAAAGATGTCCAAGTGCTACCTGAGGATGTGCACTCCAAGAGTCTGGACTGAGCCCTGGGTGTGCTGGTGATTTGGCCTCAATAGCAGAGACATGAGTCAGCTTTCACCCCTGTCCTGTGGCCAGATGAGAATCATTCAGGCACAGGATTACTCAAGCTTGAAGGATCCACAAACAGCAGCTTTCTCCTCAGAAAACCAAATCACTCACCCCACCCCACTGTGATAATGCACTGTGAAACCAACTAAGACTGCTTCCAAGACACTCAGATACTTGTTCACCAGCACCATTAATTTTACATAAATAAAATTAATTTATCCGATAGTATATAATGAAGCCACTTGACACCAATGTCAAGGGAACTTCTTACGAATGAATAGATTTTGCAAATTAGAAAGAAATAAACTCCATTAAAATGTGGCTATCATAAATTGTGCTGTATTTATTTGACAAGTCATAGTTCAGTAATCTAGCAGATATGCTGTACTAAATGCAGTTAAGCTCTAGCAGTATGAGACCTCACTACTACAGCATCTGCTATTAAGTCCTTACTGAGGTCTGTAAAAGAGACAAGAATTTTTCTTTCCTCCCTTTTTTGGGAGATTATAAAGAGAGCTGCTTAATGAAGTGCAGATTATCACTGTTTTACTGAACACAACTGTGACACAATATTTACATATAATTAATTTATCTCTGACTTTCCCGGACATAAAGAAGCTCAAAATGCAGGTGAAAAGGATAAGGGACAAAGAAAACCAGAAGGAAAATGTTGATTTCTTTGCTATTTTTATGATAAAACGGAGGGAATCCTTTGGAAAAATACCCAAAGTTGTTTGCTGGCTTCACAGTGATCACAGTGTTGCTAAATATAGCTCCCAACAGCAGGCAGAGAAGTTAAAACTGTGCAACAAATCTGTGCAACAGTGCACAGGGGGTACCCAGCTGACAAGGAAGCAATGTAGCCAGGCCTGGCTTAGGCCAGCATGTTCAGCTGGCCAATTCTATTGTCATTCCAGTCACATATCCCTATTTAGAAAACTGGTACTAGAAGAATGTATCTGGCTTTTGTCATTTCAGTACCTCCTATTCTGTCTGAGCCACTTGATAATCAGAATCAAAAAACTACCTCATGAGCATCCCCAACTCCAATTATCAATGAAGAAAAGCAGAAGTTAAAACTTCTGAATATTAAGAATGAATGCTAAAACAAACTAATACTTCTTTTATTTATATTCTTGATTTCCCATCATTAAACTGGGATTAGAAATCACACGAATAATACAAATAAGAAAGTCACATTCAGTCTCTTGACCTTGGAAGCCAGATTTCCCTGATGCTTCTCAGAACCTGCAAGATGGATATATTTAGCATCCTGCAAAAATGCTGTCCCAAATGTATGTTAATGACTGTCATTCTCTATTTAAATTCCCAATTTAAATAATGATTCTCTATTTAAAGCTAGTAGTACATTAAAGTTCTTTTTCACTTTTACACTATAAATGCAGAGAGCAAATAAAAATCTGTATATTTAAGAAGTTTGATAGTAAAGTGTCAACCTCATCCTACCAGATGAGAATTTTCATCCTGCCTCATAAGAATTTTCTTTCACAGCAGGCCATGTCAAATTAGAATTAATTTAGTAAAATATGTGTTACATGTTGAATTTTCTTTTCATAAAGAGGTTGTTCCACATCTGTCTAAATTCTCATTAAAAACTAAGTTTTCATGTCATTGAGTTAAAAACATATGATTCAGTGACACATCTATGATCTGAAGGACCCAACAATTAGAAGGGTGGACATCTCACTGGATTGTCAGGGAGTGAAAAGAAAAAGAAAACCCATATTTTCTATTGAATGAATAGGGTGGAGAAAACATCAAGATGAAATTCATTGATTTCTGAGTACCGGTTGACACTGTGAGAGCTTTTGTAGCAGAATGAAATAGAAGAAAAATTACATGAAGCTAAAATTGAGAACAGTCAGTGTTCAGATAGGTTTGAGCATTTCTCGAAGTACAGCAGCTATCCTATTAGTTTTATATTTTCAATAGAACATATTGCTTATATTTGCCATAAGATATATAACATATATATATATAACATATTGCTTAATTTGCCATCAGTGCTCTCAGAGAACAGTAGTCCATTCCTCAACCAATTGCAACTAGGAGAACTGGTCCACCAACTATAAGAATTAAAGTCTCCAAAATGCTGCAAGTGTTCCTCCATTCATCTGCAAGGCATAGTTTAAGAGTCAGTAAATAGAGTATTAGTTTTGAAGGTATGCATCTGAGCTGGAAGCATTAAACACTCTTTGTTGCATTTAGCATGATGGCAGGAAGGCCATCTGTGTAGATGAGGAAAATGCCTTCCCAGCAACTACTCCTGTGCTTCATCTTCCTGTCAAACCTCTCCTCCAGGGTGCTCCATTACTTTTCCTTGCCTTCTTTTTTTGCTTCTCTTGGCTAGTTCTTTGTCCTTCCTTGTGAGAAGGGTAAGATCCAACTGCAGCTACACTGTTCTACTGCTGAGAAGGGCAGTTCCTGCACTCCTTGATCCATCTCCAGTTATGCATCATGGAGAAGGGAGAAGGAAGCAGAGAGAAAAGAAAACTGTCTCAAACTCTCAGGGGAAAGAAGTGAGTGCAGCAGCCCCTGAGCTATTGTATATCTGCTCCCCCTGACCTAGTGTTGGGAAAGGTGCAGACTCACGCCTGAAGAAGGGGAAACAACACCAAGCCCTTCACCTCCCAAAGCAACTCCAATTCATTGCTGCCAACAAAAGATCACCCAGGAAAGAAAAATTTAAGGTCTGTACTTCCCTGAATTACCTTGTAATTGCTTTTATCCTAATAAACAAAGAAATGTAAACAAGAGAAATATCCAGCACAATAAAGACTTTCTGACAAAGGATGAAAGCTAATTCTCCATCTGTTGATCTTCTTTAACGTAATAGGAATATGAAGGCTTTTTGTGGTGGTAGTTTGGTTTTTGACCACATGTGCACAGAGATTTATTTCTAGCCTTACACAGCTAAAGGTAGAATACTCACTATGTGAATTCCCAAGATAGGTCTGGGAATACAAAAAAGCAGGTCACCCTACTATTATTGGAAAGAATACTTCAAAGAGGACAAATTAAAATATGGTTGGAAAAAAGGAACTATGAAAACTTCTTTTAGAAAGGTTCTCCCCATCTGAAAGCATGAAGATAGAACAGGAGGTTATGAACTGGCTATTTCTAGTTTCCATCTGATTCTTGAATTTTGCAGACATAAGCAGTATAATAAAGAAGAGGATGAGACAATAAAATGACATTGATTTTTCTTGTCTTAAATTATCCAGAAATCTAAATATAATAATGCATGGATTCCTTTAATTGTAATTAACAGGGCAGAGTTGGTGATTCTTAAGGGTATAATTACTGCATTTTACCAGAAGAACACAAATGAGAACAACTTTGAAAGAATAGAAGAAAAAAAAAATACAAACAAAACTGATCAAAAAGGATATAGAGTACTATTGCAGTACTCAGCAAAAAATGAGATTTCTGATTATTAATCACTCAATTGCACAGGAAAGTCCAGTTCACACGATAATTAAATGAAGTCTTAGAGAAAAATCTGAAAAGTCAGCTGAAATTAAATTATCTTAAAAGATTAAAGTTGCAAAAGCTATGATAGTACTTAGACCAGAACTGCAAACTGCCAAAGGCACATAATGCTCCAAAGCAATGCAGAAAAGAGAAACATGTCAGAAACATTTATTTTTAAATTCTGTTTAAACAAGACAAATTGGAAAGCAAAATACCTTCAGTTTACCCTAGTACAAGGTGTTCATAACCCTCTATTTTCAGTCAAATCCTATAAACCATTACTACTCAGTGAATTAGAGTGTTTCAGATAAATTAGCAAAGTCAGGTATTAAAATTAGATTCACTTTTCAGCTGGAAGACTGCAACTAGACACCATAATGTGCTCTGTAAGCACTATTCCACTTTTCAATAATTAAATATTCATTGGACTACAGCTATAGACAGACTGACTTGGCAAGCCTAAGAGTTCAGAAACGGGAGATCAAAGCTCATACCTTTGCTTCAAATAAAGCTTAAAAGATATTTGAAGATGGGATTCCCAGTGTCATGGGGAATGCCTAAGTGTTTGCTCTTTGGGACTTATGGGAGTGAGGCAACACTGTTATTTCAGCTCCTGAGAGCAAATCAGCTCTTTCTCCCGAGGAACTGAATCTTTTAACAAATTTCCTACATAGATATCATTTACTCACTAATATTATTGATACTGCTTCTAGTCCAGTAAAACTAATAGGGTCATGGAACAGACTCAGACCCATGTCTGCCCATCCTGTTTTGCTGTTAGCATGCATCCTGGTTTGGTATTAGCTCTGTAAAAAATTGGTCAGTCTGTGGGACAATGTTAGACAGACCCCCATCACTACAAGGCTCCTTGCTGCAGGAGTGTAAGTAATTTTAGCTGTAGACATGCAACTTGTGCCATGCAGAGCCAGCCAACAGGCTTCAGTAGAGATCCTTCAGGGGCCACAACATAAGGTATATTTTCTGGAAGCACCAAAATCAGGAATGAGATTCTACCTCACAATTGGTACAGTCACAAGGAAAGTGTTAAAGAACACTGGAAGGATTTTGCTGCTGAAAGTTTGCCCCGGCACTAAAACCTAGGGAAGACAACAGTAACACAGATTTGGCCAAAACAATCTCTTTAGCTGAACTGGTCACAGCCAACATAGGTTCATGAGGGGAAAGTTCTGCTTGCCAAGTTGGATTTTCTTTTATGACAAGGCAACCCCTCTAGTTATCAAGGGGAGCCAGCTGGTGTAAGGCTGTTTTAGGATTGAAGTAAAGCTTTCAGTACTGTCTCTCACAATATCCTTCTGGAAATTATTTCCAGCACAGAGTTGAATAAATACATCATGGGATGTGAGCAACTGGCTCATGGGTCAGGCACAAAGAATTAAAGTGAATGGCAGAACATCAGACTGGGGTTCCACAGGGCTCTGCCCTGTGCTCTTTAACATTTTCATTAAAAACTGGGATGCAGGACTGGAAGAGATGCTAAGTTTTCAGAGGACAGAAAATAAGGAGGAGCTGTTGACTCCCTCCAAAGCAGAGAGACCCCTCAACAAATTAGAGAGCTGGACAGTCACCAGCCATATGAGGTTTAATAAGAACAAGTGCCTGAATCCTGCAGCTGCAATGGGGCAACCCTGGATGTGTGGTTAGGCTGGGGAACGAGAGGCTGGAGAGCAGCAGTGAAGTGGACTCGGGGGTCCTGGTCAGCGGCAAGGTGAACTTGAGCCAGCAGTGCCCTGGAACTGGGAGAGCCAACCCTGCCCTGGGGGCATCAGGCCCAGCATCGCCAGCCGGGCACTGGGGCAGCCTCAACTCAAGTGCTGTGGGAAGTTTTGGGCACCAGAACATAAAAAAGACATTCAGCTATTAGAGAGTGTCCAAAGGAGAGGTATAAGGATGGTCAAAATGTGGAGGTGAATTATTATGAGGAGTGCCTGAAGGGACTTGATCTGTAAAGCCTGGAGAAAAGGATGTCGAGGGGGGACCTCAGTGTGGTTTTCAGCTTCCTCACAAGGGGAAGCAGAGGGGCAGGCACTGATCTCTTCTGGATCTGTCCTGACAAGCGGCAGGAACCAAGGAAATGGCCTGAACCTGTGTCCAGAGAGGTTCAGGTTGGATATTAGGAAAAAGTTATTCACCCAGAGATGTTCAGACAGTCGTCACAGCATCAAGCCTGCCTGAATTCAAGAAGCATTGGAAAAATGCACTCGGGCACAGGACACTTGGGGCTGTCCTGTGCCAGGCCAGGAGTTGGACTTCCAAGGTCCTAGTGTGTCCCTTCCAGCTCAAGATATTCTGTGATTTTGTGAAGCAGTCATCCTCAGCAAAAAGGGAAGACATCAGGAGAGCCTGATGTCCCATAACTGCTTGTTCTGAGAAACAAAGAAGGCCAAAGAAGAATTTGCATCTGATGTAGCATATTATACCACATATGGTATCTCATCTGAGTTAAAAAAATTTAAAAACTTGAACTGTTGCAATTTATAAAGGCTAGCTAATTCTTAATAAAAAAGGAGGTTATGATTTGGATCAGTGAGAACAAAAATAGTAGTTAGAATTCTTAGAATCGACTCTTGAAAAAGCAAACTAACATTTTTGAAGCAAAAGAAATTGTCTAATAAAATGAGGCTTATGACAAATGACAAAAAAATTGCATGAGACACTATCCAAAATACTAAAGGAATACAAAGCAAAAAACCTGAGGCAGTAAGGCAGTTAGAGTTCAAGCAGTAGCACAGCAAAAACAAAACACACAGTTGCCTACATTGTCAAAATGAAAATAAGGCAAGAAAATGCCCAGGAGATATAAAACTTTTTCAAATGCAGCCAGCATATATATAGCAGAGACGGGGAAAAAACAGTCTTTTTTGATCAGTATTTTTGGACAAGTAATACACAATATTGCGAAGAAAGTGGAAAGAGAAGTGAAAATAGACAAAAAGGGGATCTCAGCTGATACCTCAGGCATTTGTATCTGCCATGGTTTCATAAATATTTAATAGTGTATGTTTGTATTTTGGGAAGGTGCAGCAAACTCAGGTGTTGACAAATTGGACAAAATGGCCACACTCCTCTTATAACCCCAGAGGAAGTGGTATGGACCTTTCAGCCTACAGCTTTCATTTGGGAGATCCCACTAACTCAGCAAAGAAAATGGAGGTGCCAGGATAACAGGGTCGGCAAGCTCTTAATATTTAAATTTCTAGAAAAGCCAGCACACGAGCAAAACTGCTTTAAAAATGTATCAAGCCACACGTGTGAGCTGAAGTCAGGGAGCTACTTCTGTGCTCTTGAACTTGGACACCAGACACAACCTATGAGAGGTATTTTGAGGAATATGCAGGCACTGAAATGAAAAAGAAATATGTGCTTTTCCTTAACGGCAAAGAAGGAAACCTGAACAGCACTCAAGTAAGAACAGCTTTAGGAGTTGCAGTAGGTTATATTCTGACTACACACGGTGTGGGGATTCCTGGAGGCTGAGATATGGTAATGGCACGGGCCACCTACTAACTCATTCCCTGCACTAGCAGTGTGAGAGACTCTAACTGCAAGAATGTTCTAAGGAAGCTCCCTTTATTGAAAATAATTCTTAAAAAATTAATAATAATACTTAAAAAAACCGTTGGAAGTACTTTGCACCACTTTAATGTAATTTAGTAACTCCTGAGAAGCAATTATAAGGTAAATATCATTTGTGGAGCAAAATGGTTTCATATTTCACCAGAAAAGTGAAACTAACAAGTCTTACTTGGTTTTCAGCCTCCTTCAATTCAGGAATCAAGGCTAAATTCATAGCAGCCATGTCCTAGGGAGCAATGGATGTCGGGCCTGAGACATTCAGATCTATAGTCATACAGATACTGACTTCTGTTTACCTCATTAGCATCCACCACATTTCTTCAAACTACCATTAGTAAAAGATAAGCAGAAAAAATGTCTAATGCATGAAGCCCTACATTCCAAAAAGTTCCAGTAAGAGGAAGAGTTGTAAGTTCCAGTAAGAGGAAGTTTTTCTAACTTTAGAAACATATGCATTGGAATAAACAGTTGCAGTTCCTATTTATAGACAAGAAAAACAGATATTGAACCAAAATTCACTCATTTATGGTTAATAATAAAGTGAACCCCAGAATTTTTCAGTATTTGTGAGCAATTCTTTGGTTTCTTCATTTACATGAGAAAGCAGTCTGTAACTGTAAAATCTCATTCATTGCTCTTTCCGGATTATGGAAGTAATTCCTGAATCAGGTTACAATGGATTAATTTCACTTTATTTTTATAGCATATGAAAGCTTTATATAATGTTACAAAATATTACACTGAGTATTTGTTTCTTCATCTTCTACCCTGGAGTGCAGTGGTGTCTTGTCTGGTTCATGTGGTTGTGTATATATATGCTAGAAAAGGTGGCACAATAGGAGGCAAGAATTTAATTACTGTGGACAATACAATACTTCCTTGGTTTCCACTCATGGCATTACAAAAGTGCAAGGTCATGTTCAGGCAGCATATAACTAATTATAGAAATAAATAATATATCACAAGAAAGAAAAAATGAGAAGATGTTGTTATCAATCATCTCTGTCCTTTACTGATTACCAAAATATCCTTAAGCACATACAAGAATTTTCTCATGGAAGCACTTCACCTTGTGTAGTTTTATTCGTTCTTTGAGTATACTTATAGCAGTTTGTGAATAAAGCATACATGGCATTGAATTTTTACCTTTTGTAAACTTTTAACATAAAACAGTCTGACTTCTACTAGCACTGATGTGAGGAAATTATTTGCAAAATTAGTCTTTAGTAAAACCATGACATTCCACTTGTATACAAGTGGATTTCAAAGCAAATTTTTCTTTGTTACAAGAAAAATTTATACTGATATTACTAAAAAATAAATTATTAAAGTATCATAAATGTCAGTTCAGGAGATTATTAAAACAAAGCAACTGAATTATAATTTGCATTTTGAGCCCTCTTAGATTTTTAATTTTGGCTTAAAGTTACTGACTGTTAATTTAAGATGAATTTCAGTTCCTTATTAATAATGACATTGAACTGTGTGTTGGGCTCATAAGCTAATATTAGTATAGACCAAATTCTGGCCTCATTAACTTTCCTGTATCCCCCACATTTCAATGCCATGCAGCCATGGTCACACTCCACATGCCAATTTCAATGGCATCTGTAGAACAGACCATGAGAGAAACGATAATTACCAAGAAGAAGAGAACCACTGGAATAATTGAGTGCAGGCAATTAAAGTATTCCTCTGCCTGGTTTCACACTGAAAGCACAGCTTTGCACATTAGCTGTGTGGGTAACCCCATTGGCTTTGGTGGCATAATGCTATCTGAATGAAGACAGTATATATGTTTATGAAGCTGTATCTCATTTTCGTAATTTTTATGAAAATTTCTCATCTTTATTTGCAAAGTTAAAAGCAATACACTGCTACATGAAGTATGAGATAATATTTTCAGTAGGCTTTGAAATATCTCTAAATCTGCAAAAATATTCCTAAGCCTTCAATGGACAGTCAACTAAATCTATAGTGTGCTGCTCCAGTAAGGTACTGTGACTTTCTCTGATTCTTCTTTGGAAAGACAGGGAATTATAATATTTGTTTAGGAAGTTTTAATTGTATGTGCAACAAAATGCCTATAGATCCCTATATCTGACATAAAAGAAGCAACAAAATAAATTACCTTTGACAACTTTGAGATTTGCCCATAAAACTTCTCTTTCCCCAAGGAATAAGCACTTGCTGATCTAAATATCTTGAAAGCTAAAATGAGAATTTATTCACAAAATGACAATTCAGGCTTTCACACCATTCTGAATGGTTCATCACCCTGATTGCGTAGGGGGAGTATAGTATTTAGGATATTTTGGTGACAGTTTCTCCATTTAATCACAGAAAAAAATCATCAAACAATTAAAATTTAGGTGTTGAAGGTACTCTTTTGGATACACATGTGCACACCTCTACTAATAAAAACTGCTAGTGATCACAGCCTGATGCTCTGCCATTCCAGGACACTGCCTACAAGGATGGAAGTGCAGAGGAAAAGGAGAGAAAAAAAACCTCAGTGGATAGATATTTTATCACTTTCTTTTCTTACTTGTCTTTGATTTTTCCACTACTGGCTTTTCCATTACTCTTTGTTTGTATTTTCCACATTCCCTATCCACTGTATTTTTCTCATTTAGTATGATCATGCTCATGTGTAACACTTTCTTTAGAAACCTTTTGTTCTTTTTAAAATTATTTATAGACTTCTTAAAAACCTTTAGCCTCCATGGCTTCTCCTCACTTAAAAGAAAATTATACAATTTTTTATTATTTTTGCATTGGTTTAAGAGTTTTGAATTTCTTTTCCCTGGAGCTTTTTGTTTTCTGTATGCCTCTCTAAACACCATCTGCTCAACTAATTTGATTGAACACAGTCCTGGGGCCCAGGCCTCCTCTTGTACCTTTACCACTCTTCTACATATCTCAAATTCAATGGAGATATCTGCATAGAATCAGCCTGATAAGTATTTGCAAACCAGGCATTCAGATTAGATCAAACAATCTTTTCCAGACATCTTTGCAAAGCAAACCATAAAGATGCTACAAGGCATTGTCTTTTTGATTATCTTTTGCAGAAATTGTTTTTCTCTGGAATATTTGTCACTAGATTAATCTTCTGGGTTATTCTCTTTAACATGCTCACAAGATCATCAATCTCACTCTCAAGCTGCTATAAATGAGTAATTCACATTGGTACTACAGCATCTGCCAATCCTGTATTCTTCCCTATTGTTAATGCCTCAGTTTAAAGGTCATTAGCACAACCTGAACAAAAAACTCACTGGTGTAAAAGGAAGTGCATACCTTACAGAATAAGCATGGAAATATTCCGTCTTTATATTCTACTAGAAACAGGAATCTTCCCTTGCTGTGTTTTTCTAGAAGTCAGTCAGTTTTATATTGAGTTGATGAACTTCAACTATTTCTCTCAGAGGAAGATCAAATTTCCTCTAATTTGCTATCTTCCATCATGCCCTAACTCTATTTTGTGTGTAAATCCAAGAAGAACAAGGCCCACTACTTTCAATGTAGCATTCCATGCATAAGTTATCGTGACAGCCTATTTTACCCAGAAGTGTAATTACAGAATCTCAAAGATGCTAACTAAGAGGAAAAAAGCTGCATAGCTAAACAGATGCTTGTGCATCTTGCTAAAAAAATTCCTCACGTTTGCAGAATTGAACAGGAGGGAGAAAAGACAAATCAAAGGAAAGCAGGTCATGTGTATGCATGTATGTTCATCCTTCATACCCTAGAACTTTATTGTGCTGCTAAGGCAGAGCCCTGAGCCAAACAAAAACTGCTGAGTATCGCAGAGCCTTTTGCCTCCAGTAAGCAATGCCCTAAAATCTTTCCCAGTGCTCTGTCTTTAAGGACTCCAGTGTCTGCCAGTGCACGAACCTCATTTGCCCATGCTTTGGAATGTCCCTGCAGTTACTGCTGCACTGTGTTTCCTGTATTAAGAGTAGGATGGTGATACAGTATCTTTCAGGACAGGATGAAGTGTCACACTTACTATCATCTAACCAAACTTTCCTCCTGACCTAGCCAAACCACGAGTGTACACCACATGGGTAAAATTAAAACACAAATAGAGACTGAGAGATGGCATGTCAGACAATTACAAATTTTCACCAATTGCATATTGGTGTACACATACCCTACAATTCTGAAGGACCCAAGTAAAAATCGTGATCTAAATCCTCTCGATCCAGATTCTGTGAATATGTTTATTGAAAACCTTTCTCACCTGGTATTGTTACCATGGCATCCACCTCACCCACAGGTCTGAGCCAGTGTGTTACTTAGTGATGTTGACTGGTGAGGAAAGGAATTTGAAAAATGTCTCTAGAGGGCTGAGAGGCACTCTTAAATTTGCATAAAGCAGTTTATCTTCTTGCTCTCCTCATTCTTAATCTTAAACTGAAGGACTATCCACTTACCCCAAATCATATTTTATCCCAGATGTGATACATATTATTAGCCTCATTTTGACAGCTAGGTAGTTACTCTTCACACTTTCTTGTGAAGGAAAAGGAAAGGTTTTAGTGACTCCACAGGGTGACACAGGAAGAGCTTCCTTTTGATACTCTGAATCTTCCTGTGTTAGATGCCTAAAGTCAAGTAGTCTTACTATCCTGAATATTGGTGCTCTAGATACTATATTCAAGCTCTAATTTCATGTGCTGATGCAGGGGCAAGTGAGAAAGCAGGCACCTACAATACCCCACCCTTAATCCTGTGATGCTGAGGATACAATGACAACAGGACGTGTCACTGTGGGACAGAACTGATCCCCACAGCATTGACAGGGGACAATCCATCCACTGAAAAGACAGTGACAGAGCAGTGTGGAAAGCAATTCAACCCATGTCTCACTCGATGGCCATCTCTGGCAGGGCTTAGACTTTTTCATATTATGACTGGTTGCCTGGAAGTTCCCTCTGTGGTTATCCTTTGTTATGTGGAATTTTCAGAAATTGGCTGTCCTTGGGCAGCCAATCTTTTGTTCACCACCTGGAGCAGTGCAGTGCCTGCAGCTGGTGGATAACCATTCACCTCCCAGAGGAAAAAGCAGTGGTATTTTGCACATCAAAGGGATTAAAGCACTTAGCAGAGGATTAGAAACTTGATTCTAGACTCTCCTGAGCCTACTATCTCCAAATTCAGCAGAATGTAACAGCCACAGCCATAAAATAGGAGGAAACCCTCTGATTTCTCTAGGAATTTCAGTTTGTATTAGGGGTTTACTGGGCTTCTCCCAGATGATTTCTCTGTAATTATTTACCACATTACTGTATCCTGCCCTTTGCTCAAAGTCATAAAAATGGAACATAGCATTTTACTCAAAATCTTATTATAAAGACTTATCTATATCTAAAGATATAAGAATTTACTGTTAGTTCAGTCACATCATCAAATTACCCGATGAACACAACAAAACCCATTAATCACAGCTATACCAAATTCTTGTAGGATCTACTGATTTCATTTGACATATTTGTCTATTCAATATTCCTCTTTTTCCTAGGGTCAAGACCTACAGTCTTCCTCAAACAGAAAGAGGGGTAAGTAGAACATGTTGTGAACAACTTGGGATCCTTGCTGTGAGCATGATGTTCACAGTTGTAGGAGTTTCTTCCTTTTCTATCCTGTGGTATACTTGGAGCTCTATTTATATGTCTTATCACATTCTGCCTCCTTCTTGCTGGCTTCCTGCTGAAGTCTGATCGTTTCTCTCTCTGGCCTCAGTTGACACCAAGGGCTGTTACTTGCACAGCAGTGCTGCCTCAGATCAGACAGACTTTTACCTTATTCATGGTGTTCACAGAGCTGCTGCTCACACAAAGGGGAGGCAAAAGTCACTTGGCCTCACTTAAAGCAATCTGAAACCGTGCCAAGACAAACCCACACGTGTTGACACCCTGCGCTGCCAACTCAGTCCAGCACCTTCAGCCTTTGTCACTAATGGGAAATTCATGTTTTCAGAGCTACAGCAGTAAACATTCCGACCTTGTGACCTTCCTCCTCCTTTTTCTATTTAAGATATAGCCTCCATTTATTAAGTGCACTTGTCTCCATGTGTGCATACCAGTTCTGGAGACAAGATCCATTTATGCTGTGCTGCTCCTCCTCACAATTTGTACATTGCAAATTTGGAGAAGACAGACAGGATTCTACCAGGGAAGCTTTGTCTATGTCAAGTAAATAAATCAGGTATTTAAAAAAACCCAAAAAAAACAGAGCTCTATCAGATCTTCCTTTTTACCTTCAACTGGACAAGTGGGGTGGAAAACTATGCAGACCATTTTAATTACAGTTGTACTTAAAATTTATTTCCCTCATTGCTATTTTGAGCGTCAATAAATAAAATTAAAATAAAATAAAATAATTATAAAAATTATTACCATTATCTATACAGTG
>VWYI01051553.1:0-25076 GCA_013399455.1 Anthoscopus minutus
AATTATTACCTATATATTGTTATAATTAGTGTAATAATATGAAATAATAGATCAATAATCATGTATAGATATAAATTATTATTTTTATAAATTATTATCTATATTATATATAATATAGCTATTATATATAATAATATATAGAAATAATATAAACTGTATGACAATGGAACATATTATGTATTTGGGGAATGATTTTTTGTATGAACAGTAATGATTTCTGAAAATTGATTAATTCTGTAAAACCACCAAATTAATTTAATAATTTTGGCCAATAAAATAAAATCACACCATTAATATTAGCTATCTGGCATTATACTCAGAGACTGAATAATATTTCTCCTTTCATCAGTTTCTTTATACTTGCTACACAAGAAAACAATTAAAAACAAGCATCAATATTAATTCTGTATGAGTAAAAACATGTACAGTTTTGGAGATTCAGGAAGGTATATGGGAGGATTTGATCATCATAAATACATAATTATTTGAATTGGCAACAATTTTTAGGGTTTGTTATTTTTTTCCTTGTCAGTAGGAAAAAAAAGTTTTTAACAAAAAACCCCACCACTAGTTTTGTAAAACCTGAAAGCTTTTTATTTACTACCTGTATACTGAAGGCAAAACCACATTATTTTATCCAGCTGGGATTAAAGCCTTCCAGACGCTGAACTGAAAATAAATAAAGTTAAGATTTCATTTGACATTATGTCGTATCTGTGTGAGATGCACAACACAAGCATCTTAAGAAGGGCTGAATCTCCTGCCCAAATTGCTTTCCAATTTATCCCTTAGCCTGTTCTCCAGCTAACCTGCCACAGTACCTCAGAGGACACGTGGTTGACACAGCCATGACAGCTATAAGAGACACCTGAGATACACTATACTGTAACTCTTACAAAATGTTGCAGTCACTCAAGCAGATGAAACCTTGTACAGACCTTAATTAACGTGTTTCAAATGGAAAATTTGCAAATACTGCCAGTTTTTTATATTTTCAAACAGTATGAAATTTTAACTCACTTGAAATTCAGGTATTGCACTTTTTTTACTCAAATTCAGTATGAAAGCAAAATTTAAATACCTAAATGTTTGTGAGATACGAAAGGAGGGAGTTTCATTCCGATGCAAATAATATAGTTTACAAACTATAGTGAGTTTATCCCAGTGTTTTTTTCAGTACTAGTGTGGAGGCTATTTCTTTAAGCAAGAAGTCTGCCTAAAATGGAATTCCTGAATTGAGCTTCAGGAATTAGCTTTGTTGTTTAATTAGGCATTTTGCCTGTATTTTATTCTCTTTCCATCTTATCTATTATTTTGTATGCTGTTCTTTCCCCCATTAGTACAGAGTCCATCCTTCTGACTTTCAATTTCCCTAGTAGAAGACACTCTTGACTATCCTGGAGGGAAGCATCTAAACACTTGACATTTTCAGGTACCACATGGACACAGGAAATAGTGGATATGGTTCAACAAAATGGAGATACTGAGAAGTGTAAACGTGATACTACTTACAGACGCCACCCTTTCCTCGAGTGGTTTATTGCAGAGCCTCCATCTGCACGTTACTCAGGTGAATATTATTTATATTTTAAACAAAATGAAACAAAACAAGCAAATGGTGCTGATGCCACAACTTTCCTGGAAAAGGTCCCACTTGCATTGTTATTGAACTAAGCACCATTTTGGCTATTAGGGACCAGTTCAGGTCCTTTAACATAAATATCTAGTGCTACTCAGGGTGCTGCAGGGCTGGCAGATGTGATCGCTTCATGTGCTACTGAAGACCATGATGTTTTGGAGTGGAATCTGAAGCTGTGTTTGATACTCCACAGTATCTAAACCAGCAGCAGATATGCATAAAATGGCAACATGGGGGAAGTTGAATGCCATTCTGTTATCACAGGGTGTATGGAAAAGAAACCTATGTCATGGATGTATTTCCAAAACACGTATAATGTTTTCAGTGGTTTTGCTACTGTTTCAAGTAACTGTTGCTCTGTTTTAGGGTCTAGTCCTCTAAACAAGCTATTCAGGCAACCAGCAGGCTTCACTCTTACAAAAGTCTCCCCCAGCAAGGGCGCCATTTCCACACAAATTGTTAAGTCAGACTCTCACATTTGAAGCTAAAAAGCTTGACTAGCTCTGCAGAAGTGCTACTTTTTCTCTTCTAAACTAGAATGTGTTGACACAGAGAGAGACCAAAAAACAATAGATGACAGAGGATGATAGATGATGACAGGAAAAAATTATGGAGGTCATGACAGATGTTTAAAAGGGAGACAGAATGAGATAACAGATCCAAATATCACCAGATATTCCCAAGTAGTCCTATATATCCATAGCTACTGAAAATCCACTGCCATCCTCCTAGTTTCTCTTTATATGCTATCCACAAAGCCTAGTCAGCTGTCATATTCTTGTATCCTAGATAGAAATTAAAATTTCTTACCTCTAGGGTAGACCACTAAATATTGCAAAGGACAAATTTTGATTGGATAAATAGAAATCAGTATTCATCATTATCCCTTGGAGGCAAGGAGTTAGGTATGAGCCCAAGAAGGCAAAAAGATAAAAATTGGTGTTTCCCCTTTTCTACTCAAATATACAGGTAAAATTTTCTCTAGAAGAACTGAAGATGCTTATATAATGTTGTATGTTACCCTGCTATGTAAGTGCTTTGGAGATGAATGATCAATGCAAGGTGAACTGCTGAAAAATCACAGTCACAATCACATGTGTGTGCATAGGAAAGAAGTGCTAGTGCAATTCAGAGAACGACTCACATCTCATAATTAAACATCCCACAGGTGTGGACTTAGCTGAAGCCATGCCATCTCCACGAACAATAAAAACTCATCTGCCCGTGCAGCTGGTGCCTCCATCCTTCTGGGAACAAAACTGTAAGGTAAGGCTGAAGAGGCTTACTCTGCTTCACAGACACTGAAAGTGACATAAACCAGGGCAGAATATATTTTCCAGAATCTCTGGGAAATCAAAAGGTCTCCAAAAATATTTTCCCTTTAATGTTCAAAGCCTGTGGGAATCTCAAGTCACAACTAAGTTACCTGAGCTGGATTTTAGAACATGTCAGCTTCAAAGCAAAACCCCTTAAACACTGACCAGCAGGCTCCAAGAGAAAATTCCAGGAAATGCTTCAATATTTATATTGGTATGTGCAAGTTAATTTCTTTCTTTGTCTTTTCATATTGATAAAGATAATCTATGTGGCAAGAAATGCAAAAGACAACCTGGTGTCATATTACCATTTCCACAGAATGAATAAAGGATTGCCTGATCCAGGAACATGGGAGGAGTTTGTGGAGAAATTCATGGCTGGAAAAGGTGATTAACTGCAATCAGTTGTATAAGAGATTTTGATCATTTTAAGAATGCATGGCATTGATTTATTAATTTCAGTTATGGTTTGAAATCCAGAGTGGACACTGTGGAAGAATATCTGCTGAAATTGTTTCTGTCGAAATTTTTCTTCATTCACAAGTTTTATTACCTGAAGGATTAAATCTTTCTTTATGCTTCCTTTTTGAGAAAAAATAAAAACACTACTCTGTATTCTGTTATAATTCAGAATATGAAAATTTTCAGGCTTCATCTCTTCTCTCTGAGATTAAAAGAAGCTATATGAAAAGGAACATTGGTTTAATTGGTTTTAATCTGATAAAATTTGAAATTTAAAAAAGAAGTGGAGAGATAATTTTGCTAGAAATGTGCAGTTTGAATTTGAGATAAGAGAGTCTTTGAACCTAAATTAATGTACCTAAAAATCAGGCATCTGAACAAAGACAGTTATCTGAGGGCAAGCAACCCCAGAAGCTGATTCTTCCCTTTCTAAAAGGGGTGCTGATATCACAGAATATCCAAGAAACAAAACCTGGTCAAGTGGACGGCAGTTTACAGTTTGGGTCATTTAAAGCTTCCTTAGGTCATTAATAATTTTGCCACCATGTAGGCCTAGAAACACCACTGTCTGGACCAGCATGAGAGTCACATGTTCGAAGGAGATCTTATGTCTTGTGTTTGACCAGCTCAGCTTGGAAGCCATACATCCCAGTGTAGACATATAGAACACATCTACTTCTGTCTTAGATAATCATTTTGACACTTGCTTGAGAGAAGCAGGCATTTCTGATAGCATAGAAAATATTAAAACCAGGTAAAATCATAGAATAATGCAAGTTGAAATGGATTTTTGTTGTCCATAGGGCCCCAACCCCTGCCCTGCTCAAACCACGTCCAATTAAGACAAGCCTTGTCCAACTGATCAAATGAATACTGGAAATGTGTGTTTCCATTGACTATAGTGCACTACATTTGTTGCTGCCTAAAGTTACTCATGAATCCTGTTCTGAGCATCCATAAACCTGAGGGATTAATAGCAAAAATGCTGTAATAAGCACAGAGCACAGCAGTGCTTATTATCATAACCATAATGATTCAAAACCAGCTTGGAAATTCACAGGTACTGGGTAAGAGGGAAACCTGAGTGCCACACGTGTTTAAAGACAGTTGGAGCATTTATAGCTGATGCTGCTATTGCCTCTTTTTCAGTCCTCTGGGGGTCCTGGTACGACCACGTAAAAGGATGGTGGAAGGCAAAAGATAAGCAGCGTATTCTCTATCTCTTCTACGAAGATATGAAGGAGGTAAAAGGCTGAACATATGTTTATAGAGCTCTGAAATCTGTAAGTCTAGTAGATACTAACTACAAGCATCAGTTTTATATTGTAATGCCAGTATCAGTAAACCTGATATACCATACAATAACCTGATCTTCTCTGTCTAAGAATTGCAGCTCTCACACCATCTTTGATTTCTTTCCTTATCCCATGTAATTGTCTCTGCAGAATCCAAAGCAAGAAATTCAGAAGATTGCAAAGTTCCTAGAGAAGGATCTGAGTCAGGAAGTTCTAAACAAGATAGTCCATAATACCTCGTTTGAGGTAATGAAGGAAAACCCCATGGCAAACTACACTAGAGACTTTCAAGGAATAATGGATCACTCCATTTCCCCATTCATGAGAAAAGGTTTGTTACCTACATCAACTCTGGTTGTCATTCTGTTTTGAAATAAGCATTGAAGTACAAGTATCTGATAAGTTGTAGATAACAAGCTTCAGGAAATACTGGTAAATTTATTTTTTTTCTTTGCCATTTCTTAGGGACTGTTGCAGACTGGAAGAATCATTTCACTGTGGCACAGAATGAAAAATTTGATGAAGTTTATAAGAAGGAAATGTCTAATACTTCTCTTGTTTTTCGCATGGAATTGTAATTACTTGCACTGGAAATTAATGATCTTCAGTCTTTTCCATGTTATATATTTCACTTTTCCTTCACAAAAAGCAAGCGTCCACAAGATTCCAAGATCTCTCTTTCACACATCACTGATTTTTCCTTGCTGGGAGAGTGCCCAAATTATGCCAAAGTTCAAGTCTCCATGAAGAAAATAATTCCACTGGACACCTCTCAGTCACCCCTACCACAATACCTTTCAGCATTAATAAAAATACTAAAGGCATGCTGTGGGTTTTGATCTTTGTAAAGTTCAGTTGATATTGCTGGAATTTTCAATTCAAACCCTAACAAAAACTAGTAGCCAACAGGAAAAAAGGTGTTAAAAGAGTGCAACAGGTTGTATGAACATTAAGCAATAAATAACAATATACAAATTTAAAGGTCAAGTATAAAGAGAGAAACAGAAGTGCACAAAGTAGAATAAATTTCATTTTCTCTCCTTTTAAACTGGACACAAAAAAGCTGTTGAAATGAAAGCAACATTTCCAAAAACACCGAACATCCATTACTTTCTTTGATGAAACTTGCTGAAGGGCTTCATAGAGGCATTTATCTACACTCTAGCTTGGGCACAGTACTTCTTATGGTATCTCACATCTGCCTTTTGAAATGGACATCATTGTGATCTCTTAACATTTGGAAAATTCTGAAAGTTGGTATGAACTAGGTGGAGAGTCAATGCTGCAAATGTCATCTTCCCTCTTCACTGCTGTAAACGTGTTCATCAGACGCCTCATGTCATTGTCTTCTCCTTTACCTTGCTCTTAATCAAATATATAAACATCTCATTGAGGGCTCTTAGTTGCAATAGGTAGACACTGGAAAATGAAAACCAGTTCTGCTTTAGCATTAGTACCAGAACTGCAGCCATGCTTTGAGCTTTTGCAAAATTAACTAAAACAATTTCATAATCCTTTCAATTATAGGCAACTGTTACCAATTCACTTTTGGATTTTAAGTGCCATCATTTAGCTTGGCACACAAAAAAGGCCACAAAGACTTCCTGCTTAACTGAGTTTGCACTCTGAATGTTAGAGGGAACAGAATGTAGATTACAGCAGGTAAAGGAAGCTTAGTCTCATTTAGTCTAGTTTAATACAACAAAATGTTTGCTGGGGATATTTTCTCTTTGGCTCATAGAGAGTTAAAAGTAAGTTTAAAAGCTGTAGCAATATGAGCAGCTGTCAAATTTCAAGCTCATTTCAGGCTACCTTTTTAATCCATATATCTAAAGTGAATGCAGTCATAAAGGGCAGCACATATCTAAAGTGAATACAGTCATAAAGGGCAGTAATATCTTGCATCAATTTGAAAACACACAAAAAGTTGCCTGTTAAATGTAGGAGTTACATTGTCCTGGCCCACAGAGTTTTCCCCAAAAATCCAGGAATCACTGAAACTGGAAGCATGTATTTACTGCGTCAGCGTAATTTTTTTTTTAACACTTCAGGTCGACATATTCCAGCCCACAAACAAAGTAAAATGACTACCTGAGAAAAAATTATCTTTCAGAGGCACTGCTGTTTATCATAACAAAGCTAAATACTAGCTTTCTGCTACTTGTTTGGATTTTGTTTATGATTAACTTGATTTACTGTCTTACTAGTATGAGGAAAAGGTGTTGCCTGCTCCCTCAGATATTTCCACTCTCTTGGGTTGCTCTATGAAACCACATGACTCAGCACAGTTTGTCAGTCTAATCCTCATTCAATGCCACAAGAGGTATCAGTAAATGGAAAACATGCTTAACTCAGTAGCTTGGTGACATTTTATGAGCAGTGCTGTACAAAAGGTCACATAGATGACCTGTTTGCTTCTCCCTTGAAATCTCAAAACTATTGGAAAAGCAAAATGCTGACATTGGCTGAAACCTGATTTGAAAAGGGAATTGCATAGCAACTGCAAGGATAGAGGCACCATATAATAAGGGACTCGTATCACATTGGGAAAGTCACCTTTGCTCCCACTTCCTTACATAACTTTTCACTCAGCTGCAATTCAGCTGCTACAAACAGATTAGAAGTGCCACAGGTCTGACTGCAGTCCTAGAACAAAAAAGGGGAGAAACAAACACCTGATGTGTGGCTACTTAAAAAGTGACTTTTCTTATGTTATTGATATTATCCTTCTATATATTCAAAGGCAGAAATCTTTACTATTTTGACAAAATATAGCTGGCAGGAAGATAGAAAAATGGGGAGTTTCTGCTTTTCATGCCTTCTCAAGTCACTGTAGCTGAGAGATCAACTTATAGATTCAATCATTATTTGAATGTTCATAATTGTACTAGTGTAAAACTACAGGGAGTGGTTTATTGTTACTAGTAAAAATTATTTGACCTCTATTTATGAAGAAAATTTGGGGAAAACGTTAATGAATTGCATGAATCCCTCAAAGGACATGGATCCTACCATGGTTTGATGTCTATTTTGACTGTATGTCAATAGAGATGTGCATAGGCTTCTGGGTGGATGACTGGAGGGTGTCCTCATCTAGAGTGCCTTTAACTTCCAAATCTTTAGGTCTGTCAATTGTCTTCTAAAGAAGAGCTTTTAAATGATGTATTTGTATATGAAGATTTTTACTAATACCAACAAAAGTAGGTAAGAGATTCAATATATTTTTACTGTAAATGAATGAGCACCTGCGTAAGGAGATTGCATATCTTCAGCCAAATTATTTCAAATAATTTAAACTATTGTCACACTTCTGATGCAAATGCATGACTCTGTTTACTGTGGAGATAAAACTGTACAGAACTACATTAGACCTATGTCCTAAATATACATCCATGCTATATTTTCATCCAGTTATCTAGATGCACAGTTTTACTGACCTTCTCAGCTGCAATATCTTGAATGTCAGCTTAGCTAATGCAATCCCAGAGCAACTTCTTAGATGATGCTTGTTCCTTCTCTTAGAAGAGAATGCACCTTCTGGGTTTTTATAGTGTAGAAACTTTGTTATTCATCTCTAAAAAGTGTTTCAGGGTCAGTGTTGTTAACTGTTCCAGTGGTTCTCTTTTGTAGCTCTGCATTAACAACTACCAGAACAAGTCATCCCATGGGAATGACTAAAGATTCCTGCTTCAATACAGACTATTTAAAAGACACTGCTGTATTAATCCTAGAATAGTCATAATTCCCCTTGAGTTTGGCTGCCAAGAGCAGCTAGGGGAAACATTTTACTTTCCCATGGATTGCAACCATCTGTGAAAGAGAATGAAAGAAGCACAGGGCTTAAAAAAAATTAAAGAAAGATACAGAGAAGGGAGCTCTTCTACCTTCCTAGATAGCATTCAAAGACAGAGGGACACTGCTTTCCTTTCCACTAACCTAACTGTAGATGATCTGCTTCATACTTGAACTGAAAGTCTCTGTTTGTTGTTAGGAAAACAGATCATGCAGAGGAAGAAGATTTTATGCACTTTGTCCTATCCATATAGGATATGGATATCATACTCCATATTCATGGTTTACGTCAACATATTCACAAAGTGTCTTATCTTCACAACAAGGTTAATTATTAATTCTGGCATTTTTCAGAAACATATTAACATATTTTAATCCTGGACTGAAGCTTTCATTTCTCTCACATCCTCAATGAATGCTGCAAGGTCTGTCTCAGTGTAGGCTGTAGGTGAGCCTAGAGGCACACTGAGAGTAAGAGTTAAGCCCTTCATACTTCTAAGATGCAACAAAACTCTGCTGCCAGACTGAAAGTAATGGGCTTAGGCTGGATAACAAGCAAGGCTCTGCCTGCCCTCCAGACCAAGCACTGTGTAGGTAGGTCAAGAAAGTCATCATTCAGCAGTACCCTGTGGTTAATGTCAAAGAGGCAAATTACTCATGGATTGTTTTGCAGAAGGGCTTTGGCATAGGCTGCTGCAAGGGCGGTTGGTATCTATCACTTCTGTGAGCTCAAACTGCTTTCTGAACTCAAGGCTCACAGTCAAATTATATCCATCTACCATGACGGTGGAGACAGGCATTATATTGAAAGCAAGCTACACTGGGTCCTGCTCTGATACAGGCAATATAAGTACAGGTAGAATCTTAGGTCAGGCACTTAAAAATTAAGGTAACTAAAATTTTTTTTTTTGTAAAATTGGGCCCTTTGATTCACAGTAATTTGGTACTGTACCAATACCACTCAGCTACATTTGCTACTATCTCTGTGTGCAATTAAACATCTTCTTCACATTCTGTTAACAATGGAACAACCTTTTGTAGCCACACCTCACCACAGATGTGCAAACAAAATGGTTACCTGTGTGAGTTTTACACTAATCTGTTAAAAGGCTTGCTGGCCTTTGCTGGTGAGAACACCAAACAATTCAACCCCATTTCCTGTTGCAGTTTAAGACCAGAATTAAGGACTATATATACAGTCTATTTTTTTAACACCTAACCAAATGCTTCACACACAAAATGGTACTGAGATAACTCTTTTTTCACTGTTCATCCTACTCCTGTGGGAACTGACTGAACCTCAACCCAACTCAACAAAATGGCCATAGTCCGCCAAATAATTTGCAGTTCATCTGCACAGGGGATGCGCTTTAAGTTTCCAAACAGAGGAGAATAGTTAACATACTATAAATTCATGTGCTGTTTTCCTTTATATTAACTTGGTATGTAAAAAAGGCGTAGAAGCAGCTCAAAGAACTCTAACTGGCCTGTCATGGGTCACAACTAAGAGTCTGTGATCCTTAGAACTTGTTGCAAAAACAGATTCTGTAGTGGCAAGTATTTAAAGCATCTGCTCCTTTATGCCGAAAACACATTCCCCAGCAGCAAAATTACAGGCATTTTCTCATTCTGTGCTCTTAAAAAAATTCTTGCAGGTCTAATAACTCCAATGATAGTGAACAAGTGTTTGTATCCTGCCTTGATCTAAGGGCTAATTACAGCCCTGTGGGACTTGGCTTCTCAACGAAAGCAGAATTGAAAATGTTATGCTCTGCCCCAACACATCTCATCAATCTCTTGGCAATCTTGTTTTACATAGACAGTGCTATTTAAAAAGATGAATTAATTATCTTTTACAAAGATAATGAAATCATGGGATATATAGACTATGTAAATGATTCTTGTTTTTCTCACTTATCTTGTCTCAAATTAGCTGCACTTATTATTATGTATCAGCTTACTGTCTCCTTCTTACCTATCTAGGTAAGACATAATTCATACATTGCTTAAGAAAATTTTATCAGACTATTGCAGATACAAATCACCATTTTTCCCCACAAAATTCAGAGCAACTTGCACTTTATTGTAACAAACTGAATCAACAGTCAAAATCCTCAATCCTTTTTCTTTTAGTTATTCTATAAACTTTTAAAATTCTTCTACCATTCTCTAACCAGGATTCTTTCCAATTGCTGTTGCAATGCGGGACCAGAATGAAAGACTGTTAAGACAATGTCAAAGTTACAGTATACCTAAAATCTCTTGCATAAAATGGAGGAGGGTGGGAGGGGAGATTTGGCCTGTCTCTGTCAAATACATGTCTCACAAGAACATGGATCTCAGGGAGTAGGGGCTGAGTGGTTCCTAGCCAGAATCAGCTTCAGAAAGCCTGCAGTGAGTGAGCTGGTAGATCATTGTCTTCAGTACTAACACCTCTGAAAATTCTTTTGTGTCTGCCTTGGATGAGCTCCAAAATCAATTCCCTTGCAGGCTAAATCATGACATGGCCCAAGAGTTGGTACATAATACATAGTCTGAAGATAGGCAGAAGGAACAAATTTGCGTAAAACATTGTTTTTTCTGTGGTTTCCCAAAAGAGGAGGTTAGTTTCCTACAGTGTTCTTCCCAAATATCCAAATTCAATTGGAGGCTGACCTCAAAGTACAGAGCCATGAACTATGGCACAGTTTGGGGTGAACAGCTTCTGCTATGGAATTGTTTTGGAAGTACTCTGTCTAAAATGGCTCTTCTTGACATTGTGTGAAATCCCCATGTTAGATCAGAGCAGCACAAGCATAAGGCAATCAGTTCCGAGTAACCCAATGTGAAAGGGGAAATAATTAATCTGTTTAATGCCCTCTAAGGCTTCTAAAGTATAATAATAGAAGTAATGAAGAAACACTGTCATGATGTTTGGTAAGGGACATCTGTTCCTTGCCAGCAACCTCTGTAAGCATGGAACCAAATGCTCCTGCTACAGTTGTGTAGCTGCATAAATAAATATATATGAATATATATAATGGACAGTGAGTGCATTGGAGAGGGAAAAAATAGAAACACTTTCTTAGTTATATGTGAAGAACCTTTCTGCTTTTTGTCACTAATTGCCATTTGAATTTTACAAGAATTACAGTAAGCGGACTTGGAAAAACGCAATTATTCTTGTGAGAAAAGCATTTCAACAAATGACTCTCCTTTTTTTATTAAAATACATAATCTCTCATGACATTATAATTAATTTGGTGATGTTCAGTATTCACCCAGCGAACCATAAACAGAATAATAAGCCTAAATTGTTTTTCCCAGGCAACTTTTCATTAAAAATCAATTACTTGTGAAAAATTATTCAGGCACTACCAAAGTGCATGCATGGTTACAATGAAAAATGTGCCCTTTAAGGTAGACATTGCTCCACTCAAACATCTATTCAAACAGGCATTAAAAACTCACTTTAAAAACATTTAATTACAAGCTATAACACCTAGGTTCTGCTGTCTGCACTGGTAGGCCTTCACATTCATTTCTGAATTTATGGAATCATGGAATTGTTAGGGTTGGAAGGGGCCTCCGGTGATCATCTCATCCAACCCCTCTGCCAAGGCAGGGTCACCCAGACCAGGTGACAAAGGAATGCGTCCAGGTGGATTTTGAATGTCTCCAGAGGGAGAGTCCAGAAGACCCCTGGGCAGCTGTGCCAGTGCTCTGCCATGCTCACTGTAAAGAAGTTCTTCTTCATGTTGGGGTGGAACTTCTTGTGGTTTTAAGGCCATGGCTCCTTGTCCAGTCACTGGGCACAGATGAAGAGTCTGGCATCATCCTATCGGCACTTGCCGCATTTATTTGAACAATATAATTTAAATCACTCTGTGTTTCCATCAAGGTATCAAAGACAGGGTCTTAAATCGCTTCTGCCCGAGCACGTCACTCTTCACTTCATGCTCTCCTTATGCGGCAGTGCGAGACACGGGCCTGCAGTACTCCGTTGCCCTTAGGAGCCCTACAGGAACAGGGAGCAGGGAGGCGCAATCCTGTTGCAGCCATACCCCTTCCCCACTCCCCTTTCTGTAAAGCGGAGCACAGGAGGACAGCAGCTACACACAACTGCCGACCCACAGCCTGGCCCTCACGGGCTCGCCGCCGAGGCAGCGAGCCCTCGGCTCAGCCCCGCCCGAACCCCAGGGCGGCGCTCGGTGACGGACAGCCCGAGCCCGGCGAGCCCGGCGTGCCGGGATGACGGAGGCGGAAGCGGCTCGGGGAGGATGTAGCGGCGCTGGTGGCGGCTGTGGCGCTGCGATCTCCCCGCCCCTGCAGCCGGCCGGCCCCGCCATGGAGGTAAGGCAGTGGGGGCGCGGCGGGGGGAGAGGGGCTGCGGAGCCCTCGGGGACTCCGCAGCTGGGGCAGGTGTGGAGGGGTGGTGCGTGACCTTGGCATGCAGCACGGGGGACCGGGGAAGGTGCTGACCGGCCCCTCCCGCTCCTCTGCTTCCTTTCCCTGCCCGCGGTGACGGGCGGAGAAGCCCGCGGGCCACAGGGCGCCCTTCGCCGCCGCCTCACAGCCCCCGAGGATGGCGCGGCCCCGGCGGGCTGCAGCTGTGAAGGAGGCCGGCGGTGGGAAGGAGGGCCCTGCCGCTGTCCTGCGGAAATGTGAGCGCCAGTGCGGGCTGCAAGGGGCTTGTTTAGTGCCCCTCCTGCTTAGACAGTGGGAACGTCGCTCTGTTGGCACGGGCTGCGGAGAGCGGGCGGTGCTGACCCGAGGGGAGCGACGCTCGGTGACACACGGCCAGGGTGTCAAGTGGTTACTCTGTGAAAGCACCCACGGGCGAACAAGGGTTCCTTTTCCACTGAGGTGACCCGATGTGTCAATAGTACGTCAACTGTGAAACACCTGCCAACACAAGTTAATAAAACCACTGAAGTGTCTGAATCTAGTGCAGCTTTCATAAACACCAAGGCAAATCCAAAAGCAACACTGAAGAGTTTTAAGTTCACACATTTAATTAACTTTTCTGGTAGTGTATGTGCTGCTTGCGTGCCGCTTTCTAATAGAGGTTCAGTGCCACTGTTGGTTGAAGCAATAACAATTCAAAATTAGTTTTGATGTGACTTGGTACATTTGGAGTTGGTGATGTTCAGTAGTTGCGCACTGCTCAGAAAATTGCTGTTCATGATAGCCATTACTGCCACAGTTCACAACAAAGGCTAATATATTGCATTTATGCACTGGTTAAGCTTTCTAAGAGTATTTTAAGCCTTTGCAAAAGTAAGGGATAGTAAGGGATAGAACATCTTGAAGTGTGGCATGGAAACCCCTTAGAGTAGCAGGTAAATAAAATCTAAAAAAGTAATGTGTATATACATACATATATATGTGTGTGTGTGTGTGTGTATGAGTATATATCTCAGTAAACTATGGAAGCATCCAGATTTCAGAATGGTGGACTAGAAAGAACACATACAGGATTGTGTTGGGCTTAAAAGCATACTTAGTAGCTGCTGGCTTACAGCTGGGATGCAACGATTCATTGAAAAGTTCAGGATGTTTTGGTAGTTCATCTTCCTCATTTTTCTCTAACTCAAGTGGGTGAAGCCCTCTACATGAGCTGCCTCTGGTTTCTGTTACCAGAACAGCAAAACTGGATGCATTGTTTTACACAGTATGTCTGCTTCTGTATTAGCTTAAAGGAGTAAAAGTATTGTGTGAAGAAAATTCATCTGACCTTGCTGTAGTATGGAGAGCGGTGAGGTCATTTTGTGAACAGTACATGCAGTTTGTTAATTATGCTGTCCAAGGCCTAAAATATTAGGAGTGTCAATGTTGACAAAGTTTTACATGCTGAGAAGATCTGAAATTTTAATTTTATAGCTTTTTTCCCCTAATGCTGTACAGCACATTTTGTCTAAGTTTGCTTTTGCCATCTTAAAAAAAACCCCAAACACTTAGTGTATGTGTTACATAGATAACTATAACTGCCTTTGTCCTTGGTTTGTACTTGAACTCATATTTCTAAAGGTGATGTTTTTTATTATCTGTATCACCTTTTCAGTCTAAATTATTAATGATTGTGTTCAGTCTAAATTATTAATGATAGTGTTCAGATCCTGTTTGGGTCTTCCTTAGGTTCTACTATAAGAGTTTTGATTTTTTTGGGCAGAATGAAAAGAGTAGCAAAATAAAAGTGGAGGTATGTGTGTATACATACATACACACACACACACACAGAAACATCTAGATATATAGAAACACAAATATTTATATATACATCTCTTCACTTTTATACCCATGCACATATGGTAGTATGAATAAAAAGCAGGGTAAAGGTCAAGGCTTGAAAATACTATTCATAATATATTGGAAGCATCTGTTCCCTTTTCCTTCACAGTATTGTGGCTGCATACATTTCTTTGTGTTCCTGATTATATGTAAGCATATCCCATATAAACCACTGTAAAGTAACTGTCTCCCAGATTAGATCTGTGAAAGTTTACAGTAGAAGGCATTTTGCATGTATTTTAGGGATAGGGAGCCCAGAATTTGCAGAGCCTTTTCAGATATGTTTGTCAGGCCAGTAATGCTAGTAGGAATTAATATGTTTTAAAAAAAGAAGAGAGGGGTTATAATTTTTCCAAATGAGGCCTGCCTTTGCCAAAGGAATATATATTTTGGAATATATTTGATAGGCTAAGAATTGTTGTGATAAACCAGTGTATTTAAGAAGGAAACAAAAAAAAATTAGGAGCTGATGTGGTTCAAAAGTTCCCAAGGTTTGATTTAACTGCAACTCCTTTTTTGGCGTGGTTTGCTTGTTTTGTTGTTGTTTTTCAAATTTTTGTTGTTATTTTTTGGGGTTTGTTTGGTTTATTTTGGTTTGGGTTTCTTTTTATTCTTTTCGGATAGCTCTTTTAAGAACAAGATAGTGAGTCATGCTTTTGAAACTGCTTGTAAATGAAATTAATTTTCAATACTGTATCAGCTATCGATGTCCATTCAGTAATGGAATCATAAGACCATACTTGATTTGGACACTGGGAGCTTTCTATTGTGCTGTTCTAATAATCACAGTAGATCTTTTTCTGTTATGTTTCTGACTAATCCTACAAATTACATGTTGTTTTCATATCTTGGGGGTTTTTTTGTGTGCTTTTGCTCTATTCAGTTAGCCTCTGTTCAAAGACTTTCAATTAGTTCTTTTGGTAGTCTTACACTGAAAAGTTTGTTACTGCAGATTGTACTTTATTTTGTTGTAGGTTCAAGATGCTGGGCAGGAGATGGTGGCGTCATCTGGCACACCAGGTCCAGGGAAATCAAAGGTAATCAGTCCTCACAAGCCTAATTTATCTGGATGTCAGTAGTTGCAAGGGTTACAGCTTAGCATGCAAGCTGTGACTAATAGGAAGACAAAGATATTTTTGACATTCCTTCTAGACAGGAAAAATTATCTTATAAACATTAAGATGAAGTGTTTTGGAAACCATGAGGAAAAAGAAATCTCTTTTTGGTATGTTCACTTCCTGTTTTATTTGATAAATTATTAATAGTACCCAGTTTTGGCAGCAGTCTGTTTCATAATGGACACAGACATCTTTGCATACGTTGGAAATAAATTTAAACAATGACTATGTTAGGTCAGCATGCTATTTTCAAATATAACTGTATTTTCAGTGTTACTGAATTGTAGTCCTTCCTAACTGAGTTTTCCTAACTGATGCTGCCAAATTGTGTGCTCCGGAATTGTTTCAGAAAAGTACAGAATGAGGAGTAGTTTCTGTTACTGTAATTGAAATATTGAATTGGATAACAGAACATCAGTAACTTGGACTGTTATTCTTCTTTTAAATACCATTCTTGGAAATGTATGGTAAGTTTCTTGGCCTAAAATTCAGCTTCTTTGAAGTCAGATGCTAAAATGCCTTGTTTCTATTTCCCTCTGGGTTAGAGGAAACTGCTTTCTCTGACACATACTTTCTTTGCAGCTGGACACATTGCCCAAAGAAGACCTCATCAAGTTTGCAAAAAAGCAAATGATGCTTATACAGAAAGTGAAGTCAAGATGTGCAGGTATCTTACTGGAAAGTGGCATTTTTGCCTTAATCCTTGGTACTACCTGACCTTTTCAAACATCACTGTGTGTTTTTGATAGGTAGACTTAAATTCTAGGCAAAAATTCTAGATTTTATTTTTCCTCCATTTTTCTATTTATGATGGGAGGATAAGGACTGAAGTGATTTGATTAAGAAAGAGAAGAAAAGCGTTGCTTTTATCAGGTATTAAATTAATTTTGGTATGACAGTGTGGCATGATGAAACAGTGTAGCTTGTGTAAAAGTTGAAGCGGGATATGTCATTGTCTGTTACCCATATTGGTGCAGGTTGCTTTTCAGGGAGCAAATGGGAGGAGGAATGTCTGATATTATCTATATAATTAGCAGAGTATAGTTTGTTGTAGAGTACAGTGGCTTCTTTAAAATAGTTTGCTACTTTGTATTTGATCATTTTTTGCTTTAATGATAAATTGTAAAATATCCTAAACAAATTTTTATGACTAACACCGAAAAGTGCATGTAAATCTGTGCTCTCATGTGCTGTTCCTTTTCCTCCAGTGGCCCTACTTGGACTGGTGTCACTTCCCCTTGTTTGGAATGACAGTTATGCTGACTGCTGATAGCTGCCCACTGAAACAATAAGGATACAGAGATGGGCTATACCAGGCTCTTCCCCAGTGTGGTTATTCATAAGATCTTGTTCTTCTGCATGCTGTGTATTTTTAGAGAAACAGTAGAAACTGAGTATCTTTCCTCTGATTTAAATTAACCATGAAATAGAAGGTAGGATGATTGTTAGAAGAATTTTTATCTGTTGCCCCTCTATGCAATTAAGGAAGTTTTGCTTCCTTGGAGAGCTATACTCGATGTCAGGACTGGAGAAGTAATACTGAATATTCTCTTTCTGTTAGTCCTTTCTATCACTCAGTAACAACAAAAATTGATGAAGTGAAAAACGTATCTTATTTGAATAGAAGTGTTGTCAGGCACAGGATTTATTCGAAATTTGCTACTGTGATGCAGCACCACTTCATACTGTGAAATTTCTTTACATTTTAAGAACTGGAGAAAGAAATTGAAGAACTCAGATCTAAAGCAACGACTGCAGGATCTGATGATATTATTCAGGTAGGAATATGTAATGGATTCCTATTGTATTACATAAAGTTAGCTGAAATAAATACACAGAAGTAATTTAGTAAATAGCAAATTGAAGAGGTGTTGTGGATAGCTTGAAACCCACTGTTCAAATTGAGTAGAATCAATGTGCAGGAATCCAAGACACTTCCTAAAACCTTTTTGTTTTCCTTCTCCTCTCACATCCTTACTCCACTTGCCAGCAAACACTCTTGGTTCTGTGAGTAGTACAGAGTAGTACATTTTCCAGGCAGAACTTATCACAGCACTTCAGTAATTGAAGGGGGCTTATAACATGTGGAAAAACTTTTCAGCAGGGCCTGTTGTAATAGAACACAGGGTAATAGTTTTAAACTAAAAGAAGATTGATTTAGATTAGATATAAGGAAGTTGGTTTTGTACACAGAGGGTGGTGAAACACTGGAAAAGGTTGCTCAGAGAGGTGGTAGATTCCCCACCCCTGGAAATATTCAACATCAGGTTGATTTGGGCTCAGAACAAACTGGCGGAGTTGAAGATGTCCCTGCTCACTGTAGTGGGGTTGGACTAGATGGCCTTTAGAGGTCCCCACACACCCAAACTATTCTATGACTATGAATCTCCCCAGCAAGACTTTTCCTCGTGTGACTGGTTAGACCAGCTTTTGTTTATTTTGGAGTGACCATTGCAGAAAGATTTCAGCCATTTAGAAAAGTTCTGAGATTGTCATTTGATGAGATTAGAAACACATAATTAAAACTTCTTGACACAAGAAATACTTTCAGGATCTGTCTGTCTCAAGATAAGGACCATACAAAAGTAAAAATTGTTAGTGAGGAGGAATATTTAATTAGAGAATTGTTTTGAATAATTTGAATGGGAATTTCACCCCCACCACCTTGTAACAAAAAATTAGCTGATCACTAGTACAATTTTTAAAAGAACTCTACATCATTGTTTTAGTTTACTTATATAATATCATTTGTATTTGGGCTGAAAGCTATTTTTAAAACCAGACTGATGTTTTTATTTGACAGAAAGGGTCATAATCAATATGTGAGTTCCTACATTTTTCAGAAATCACTGTTTCCATTGTTAAGAAACCGTTCTTTCAATGATCTTTCTCATTTAATTTTAGGCTCTCACAGAAAGGTTGGATGTTGTGCTTCTGGAAAAAGCTGAAAGTCAGCAGCAGTGCATAGCTCTGAAAAAAGAAAATATTCAAGTAAAGCAAGAAGCAGAGGTACTGAAATGGGCCACAGAACATTACTGAAATATTTCAGAATTACATTTATTTTATAGGTTTGCTTGTTGTGTATCTAATTTTAATCTTTTTCTTCACTTAACTGTGTTCTAACTGTTAAAAAAATCTAAAACAATATAAAGGCTTTATATATTAAAGCATATTTTCTCTGTAAGCCCTAGTTCATAGTAATAAAAAAAAATTCTTATATACATCTCTTGTATATCTTACCTCATACATATCTTATACATCTTATATATCTTACAGCATCTTGTATACACTGACTAGTTCCACAGCTGCAAGAAGAATTCAGTCTGTGCATTGAAAGTCTACATAGACTTCAGTCAGTCAGCTCTGTTTTTCTATGGGAGCACAAGTTTACCTTTATGAGATGAACCTTTAGATATTCATAGGAAGGAGCCTGTCAGCCAAGGCATCTATATTATATCAATGATCTCAATTAATAGTAAAGTGAAGACTGAATTGCTTGCAATTGGTGGACATTGTTATATTCCAGATACCTGAATTTGATGCATTAAAAGTAATCTGATCTTTAATACTTTATCAGAATAGTTGCTAAAGGTGAACTCTGTCATAACTATTTTGTGAAATTATGCCAGTAAACATGATTTAGGACTTAGTTTTCCTTCCTAATTTTGCAAATGTTCTTGTACTCTGTGCAGTGTCTTCTGAACTGAGTTTTCCTAATACAGTTAGATATTTAGAAGCTATAGCAGTTTTTAAAACTGGACTGCTACATTTTCTAATTATTGTAAACAGTTCATGTGGAAATTCTGTGTGCTAAATTACCAGTATTTAATAATGTGCTTGTTTGCTTAGGCTGCAGTGACTAAAACAGAAGAATTACAGAAGCAACTGGAACAATCAAGAATTGACTCTCTGGAAGAAATAAAAGCTCTAAAGAGTGAATTAGCAAATGCGCAATGCAAGCACAATGAGGATTTAAAAAAGCTGAAGATGGAATTAGATGAACAAGTGAAGAAACAAATGGAGCTGGTGGAACAGGTTGAATGTTACAATGATAGTGAAAAAGAAGTTAAAAGATTACAAGATGATGTCCAAAGAATTAAATCTACTTATGAGGAGCAAATTTTGTGTCTGAACAAGCAGTTGGAAGCTGTGAATGAGGACAAAAACAAAGAAGTGACAAATCTGCAAGAAACTATTAAAAGCAACTCTCAGTGTTACCATAATGAAGTAAAAAATCTGAATGAAGAGCTTAAAAAATTAAAAATTGCCCATCAGGAAGAGGTGTCAGAACTAATGCATCGGATTGAAACATCATCTAAAGAAAATGAAGAAAAGCAAAATCAAATCAATCAGTTACAGCACAATTTGGCAGAGAAAAATGCCAAGGATGAAATGCGTGCTCAGACTGATCAACGTGAATATGACTTGGAGCAGCTGAGAGAAGTCTTAAATAAAAATTTAGAAAACAAGATAGATGTTGCAGATACACAAGAAGAACCTTGTGTAGAAGCAAAAATGGAAGAAAAAGTTAAGTACCTGGAGCACAGTTTAGAAGAACTACAGTCCCAACATAGTATATTAAAAGATGAGTTAACATATATGAGCAATCTCAAGATAAAACTGGAAGAGGAAGTCCATCGTATAAAGGATGAGTATTTCCATGAGCGGGAAGACTTGGACTTTAAGATAAATGAATTGCAGCTTACTAAAGAAGATTACTGCTGTGTAATTGAAAAACTAAAATTGGAGCTTCAAGCAGCGGGACAGCACTATGAAGCTGCTGCAAAAGAGCACAAATTAGAGATTCAGACTCTGAAAGATGAACACAAGAGAGAAATTTCAGAACTAAATGAAACTTTATTATCTGGTTCTGAAAAAGAACAAATGGCATTAGTTTTTGAAATGCAGGAACTTAGAGAACAACTTGAAAAGCTAACTCAGGAGAAAGAAGAAGCAGTGTCCAATTACAACAGCCTGAGAGAAACAATGGAAACTCTACAGGCTGAGCTAGGCGAATCTGCTGGAAAGATCAGCCAGGAGTTTGAATCAATGAAACAACAGCAGGCTTCTGATGTCAGTCAATTGCAACAGAAACTCCGGGCTGCTTTCAATGAAAAGGATGTTCTTCTTGAAACTGTAAATCGCCTTCAGGAAGAAATAGAAAAATTGTCATCTAATCAGTTAGAGATAGAAGAGCTTAAATGTAAAATTGTTAGTCTTAAGGAGCAAAATAACACAATGATAAGTTCCATTGACCAAAAAGAGATTACTGTAAGAGAACTGGAAGAGAAGATAATTGCACTTACTGATCAAAACAGGGATGTTTTAAATGATGTAAAATGCTTGGGTGAAGAGAGAGAAACCCTTCAGGAAATGTGCAAGCAAGAACAAGTTAAAATTCAGGAACTTCAGCAAGAAGTAGATGTTGCTAATGAGTACAATAATGACCTGAAGCAAAAAGTAGAGGAATTAACAGAGAGACTGAATGAAGCTTTATCTTCAAAAGGTGAAAATGCTCAAATGCTAGACCAACTAGAAAAGCAGATTGAATCTCTGGTGCGTGATAAAGAGCAGCTTTCATCTGAAGTGTACACTCTTCGGGAGGAAAATAAGAAACTCATTCAGGAAGAAGGTGAATTAAGGGAAGAGCTGGGAAAGACTACATCTGAAAAAGATTGTTGTTTAGTATTTAAAGAGCAGTCTGAAAACTTAGAAAAGAAGCTACACATGATGACTGCAGAAAAAGACCATATATCAACACTACTTGAAAATGAACAAGTGCACACATCCCTTGTAAGAGCTCAGCTGTTCCACCTACTTGAGCAAGTGGGGTTCAGCATTTCAGATTCTAAGGAAGAAAATGATTCTCTTAACTTGTTAAAAATTGCAAATGAATGCTTGTCAAAAATTAAGGAAGAGCAGCGCCTTGCTCTACAAAAGGAGGAGGAAGTAATTAGTTTGCAGCAAGAAGTTGAGAGATTAGAGGAAGAAAATGCAGCTCAACATAGAGAACGTAGATCCCTTATTCAGGATTTTGAAGAAGAAAAAAATCTCTTGAGAGAAGAACTGGAAGGAGTGTTGTCTGAAAAAGAAGCGCTTCAACGTGATATCCAGGAGCTGAGGAATGCCAGTGAAAGAACAAGGATTGAAAATCAAGATCTTTTAGCTAATACTGAAGAGATCAGTCAAAAACTCGCTCTTTATGAAAGTCAAATACAAGAACAGCAAAAAGGATCTGAGAAACAAGACGACTTAAATTTCATTCTGGAACAAAAGGAAACTGAGCTTAGAAATGTGAAAGACGAACTGAGTTCTCTAAAGGTTATATTTTGTTATTGAAGTATAAAGACTAAACCTCTAAAGTCTTCAGAATTAAGGTTCAAAAAATACTTTCAATTCTCTCTTTTCTTTTTTTTTATCTTTTTTTTCCCGTGGCCTGAAAGTGAGTCTCCCTTCTAGAAAGCACATATTTCTGAGTTTTCTAGTGCCTCGGAATTCCCTTCTTTCCCCCAGGAAAAAAAAATGAAACAAAGCCAATCATAATGCTTTTTTGACAAAAGTGCCTTGTACTTGAACCTTTCTTCCTATCAATATCCCTTGAAGCAATCAATTGACTCGATGGCCTAACTGACCTGATAATCTCTCACCTCTAACTTTCTGTAGTTCCATCTCAAACAAAACTGCTTGATTTGCATTAGGTTTAGGTCTTGAGAATTGCTGGTTATGTAAAGCTGACAGCTACAGAACGAGGGTGTCTCCCCTTTTTTTGTGTTTGGACAGGATAGAAAGCAGCTCTTAAAAGGTTGGAACGTTCTGCTTTCACCAAGCTGATACAAAGTTGCTCATAAAGGCTTTCCTGGTAGTAAGAACATAGACAGTTTCAGCTGTAGCTGAAACTTCTGGTGGCTTGTTAGGGACAAAACAGATACAACAAAGAAATTTTTGTAATACTTCTTATATCTTTGTTTATAATACAGAATTTAATGGAGACAATGACTGAGAAAACTGATGAACAGCTGTCAGTAGCAGAGCTTCAAGAAAAAATTGGTATCTTTCTCACTTTTATATAAATGTTTTGGCTTCTTTAGATTGTTACCTTTTGTTTCTTTGCATGGTTGTCCTGTATTTCCATGAATCGAGGAAGATGGGGAAGTAGATATGAATGCATCTTCCTACAGTATTCCTTCCATTGCGGATTTAAAATGTTAGCAATTTTAAGTTGAATATGATTTGATACTTTTTAAGGCCTTTTCTTCCTCTGTACATCTGTCTATGAACAGTGTAGTGGATTTAATCTTTATTTTTTAAAAGTGGGAAATTTATCAGTAAGAATCCCTGAGTCTACCAGAAGAAAAGGGAAAAAACACTTTCAAAACTACTGTTGCTTTGTTGTAATTATCCCAACACATTAGCAGGAAATGCTTCTGGGTTCTTAAATTTATGTAGAAGTAGACAGGAATATGGCTCTTAACTGTGATGGAAGCTTCTGAAATGGGGAAGGGTTGACCAGGGAAAGATTGCTCCTAAGGGTTGACCAGGGAAAGATTGCTCCTAAGTTTTCTGTGTGTCTGAATGTTTTTGCTTCAAATTAAGTGCTTAACTGAATGAAACACTTGAACATCTCCCCTGCTTTATATTTTGTTTGGTTTTAAAGTCATGCTGATGTTTGTATTCTAATTGAATTTCACTTCTTGGGAAGAAATGGAAAGGTGTAATTTTTAATTTTCTTATCTATTTATCTTAGGGATGCTTGAAAAAGAATCTGCCGAAAAAGGAGAGAAGCTTAATAAAATTAAAGTGGTTGCTGTGAAAGCAAAAAAAGAATTAGATGCCAGTCGAAAAGAGGTACCCTGACTGCTTCCTAATATGAAGAAGATTCTGCATGGGGGGGCTTTGTTTTAATGACACACACTTCTTTTTAATAAGATGCAGACTCTGAAGGAAGAGTTGGAGTTGGTTCGGTCAGAAAAAGATCAATTGTCTGCTTCAATGAAAGATGTAATTCAAGGCGCTGAAAGCTATAAGGTAAGAATAGTGCTGCATTCACAAAAGAAAGTAAACTGTCAGAAAATACTTTGAGTTTGAAGTCTAGCCTGGACATACATTGCTATTTACTTGGACAACTATGTTTGGCAAAGTTGTGTCAGTGCAGTTGAATACCAGAATCAAGAAATGTAAAGTTCTCTTAAGGGGACTGTGCAGCTGCTGTCATAAGAAAATGAGACATTTCCTTTCTACTGGAATTTATTTTTTTTTTAATCTATTTTTAAACCTTTTGAATCTAGCATCCTACATACCAATCAATGTGTTGCTAGGCAAAACATAAATCCCTGTGAATTCTGCAAAGTACATACAATTGAATATCAGTTTGAAAATCCTTAAATGATGAAGACAAACTTGTAATTTCCTGGGAGCAAGTCTTCTTGAAGAACATGTCTGGGCACATGAAGCAAAAGCAGGTGACAAATCAGCATTGCTTCCCCAAGAGAAAGCTGTTCCCTGTAAGTCTAAGGAGGAGAAGCATGGGGAACTGAGGTTGTGTGGTCTGGAGAAAAGCAGGCTCAGGGGAGGCTTTACTGCTCTCTACAACCACCTGAAAGGAGGGTATAGTCAGGTGGGGATCAATCTTTTCTCTCAAGCAACAAGATGGGACAGAGAGAAATGGCCTTAGGTTCCACCAGGGGAGGTTTAGACTGGATATTGGATATTAGGAGCAATTCCCTTATGAGAAGGGTCCTCAAGCATTAGCACAGGGAACCAATATCATCACCATCCCAGGTGGTATTTAAAGTATAATAGGTAAACACAGCAAGCACTTTATATACAAGTAATAAAGTAAACATGGCACTTAAGGACGTGTTTTAGTGATGGATTTGGTAGTGCTGGGTTTACAGTTGGATTCAATGATCTTAAAGGTCATTTCCCATCTAAATGATTCTGTATCATTGAGAGTATTGCATCCAGAAGTATTGTTCCTCCTTCTCCCCTCAAATACAAGAAAGACATTGATAACTTGAAGTGATTTCAGTGGAGGTTGCTCAAGGGACTGGATTAGTGATGAGAAGTTGCTCCACCTGGAGAAAGCTTCAAAGGAACCTAGTAGGAGTCTTCCAGTACCTACAAAGACATTATGAAGGAAACAGAATCAGGTTATTGATGGTGCAAGATAAAACAGTAGTCCTCA